>JAOPGA020000294.1:0-10604 GCA_026419775.2 Acrasis kona
ATCTTTGACAGAGTGCAAAGCTGGTTGGAGCGGAGGCGAAGTAGGAATTTTTGTTCGCTTTTGTTTAATTTGTCTATATCTACAGACGCTTTAATGTGGTATTCATCATGTAGAAGGTCATATTTGTAGTCAACTGAGTAAGCACATTTAGAAGACAAATAAGATTTGACAAAAAGACGAACAGATTTGTGTGGAACATCACCGTTACAAACAAGATCAAAAGCAAGGTGTGTGGGTGGACAGATATCACTGATGAGGTGACTCTTCAAACCAAGCTTTGCGAGTTTGTCAGCTTCTTCATTACCAGGAATGTTGGAATGAGCTTCAACATAGTTGAGGGTACATGATTTAACTCTCTTCTTTTCCTGGACAATTGCATGAAGTAGTTGGTTGTCACATATTCGTAACTGTTGTTCCACATTTACCAGCTTTTCATATGACTGTACAGCTTGAATGCCAGATAAGCAGTCTGTTAGTATAGTCACATGTTGGTCATCATGAGAGAGTTGCAAAGCACGGAGAAAACCAAAGAGCTCAGCTCTATAGTTGTTGATCACACCAGGAATGCGGCCGAATTCATGCTTCTTAAAATCAGATGCATTAACAACCGCATAAGCCGCAATACTTCTATCAGCGGTAGCAGAACCGTCAGTGTACCAGGTGACTCTATCGTAGGTATCGGTAATGTCCACCTGGGTTGGAGAAGAAAGGTTCTTTCTGCTGACTTCCACATAGTTAGATGCTAGACCTTTGTTGAGATATTGTTTTGATCTAGTTGTGCATCTAGTGTAGAAATCGTGGAGGTTGGAGTCGAATAGCTTTCATAGCAGCTAACAAACTCAATAGACCACTATTCCCACCTCCTCCTGCTTCATAAATTTCTCTATCTAAAAACTTTTGCAAAATCACATTATAATTAAAATCAGGGAGTTCAATTTGTATTAATTTCAACAAACTGTCCTACTGAACATTTGAAACAGATTGGCTAGGAATGAGAAGCTGATCATTGTGTTTTGTTCTTGGTGGTGTGTCAAGAATTGCTTTTTTATAATGGTTCATAGCTAGTCTTTAAATGCTTAAATTTCTTTGCTGTTAGAACGCTGATACTGGTATCTCCTTTACTTTGTTTGAGATTATTTATACTTTCCTTTTTGCTCAGTGGTTTTTGTTTCTCAAAGAATAATGTATCTTTAAGAGATCCTTGACATGTTTCATAAACTTTATTATCCACTTTTGGGACAGTTAGTTGGTTTGTTTTGATAAGATTAAAAATGTCCACATCAGCTTTACAAACATAAATACAACCTTGATAAACAAACAAGCAGTTGGTAGAAACTTTGATACTATCCTTGTTTGTATCAAATAACTTAAAACAACATTATGATCTTTTAATAAATTTTCTCTTGCTTCATCTAGATTTTTTAACTTCTCATATGTTCTTTCTTGAAAATAATAACAAAATATTATTACTGTCATAATTGAAATAACTAGTCATACTCGCCATATTTTGTTTATCTGCTTCTATAAATGCATATATAACATTCATGTCATACCTAACTTTTGATGGTGAAAATAAGCATGGACATTTTTTATTTAGAATATCATCAATTGATAGATACATTTGCTTTTGCATTTGTATCTTGATATCATCATTAACATTATTTATCTCATATAGGATGTGGTAATGTTGTACATCTAGGAACATCAGTTGTTGTTGCCTTTTAAGGATTTGTAACTGTGTTGATGCTCTCTTCTTACCACCTCTATTAAAGGTACTCCAAATTTTCACTTGTTTATGAGATGAATTCGAGTTTTCTGTACCTTGGTTTGCTATATCATTTAGTGTCAAACCGTAATTATTATACAAATAGACAATGATGTCTATAATATGGTTTACAAGAAAATGTTAGTAGTACTTGTAGAATTTACATTGAATTGCATAATAGGCTGACTATGAGTTCATAACATTTTGATACTCTGATTGTATAGATTTGGATTCTACAAATGCTCTAGTTTGACTATTGTTTAAACTTAGTCCTTGTGTTACACACTGCCAAGTCTCCCACAATATTTTTTCATTTTCTGTTAGATCCAAGCTCTTGTTATTTAAAAAATTCTGGAAGCTTGGCTTTATTAACAAATCTTTATAATCACCATCCTTCAACATAGATACTTTTAGATTATTAGGGTTTTTCTTTTCTGATCTTAAATTAAAGCCAGGCATATGGTTTGACAAGATGTTTATGAACCTTTCTTTACTCATACCTTGGGACTCTCGTGCTTTCCATAACAAATTCATTTGACCTTCAGTGATTCTTTCAGGGGTAGACAGCTTAGAGTAATTATGTGAAAGACGACTTCTTAATATGGAGGATAAATAATAAAAATAATTTTGTAATAACGAGAAATAATGCATGAATGTGGAATATGACAACACAGGGTCTTTGTGGAGAACCGCACCAAGCATCAGCTGTTCCTTTCCTCAGCAATCAGCGCAACCTTCATCCATGACGAAAAAAAGCAATTTCATCACAACCGGTGCATTTCGTTCAATAACCGACGTGTTATTCAATGATGAATCAGTTGATTATACGATTATTGCAAACATATACAAGCATAACACGACAGTATTTTATTGTACATTAAAAACCACTTTTGTCTTGATGAACCATGATTTCATTTGTCTTCAGGCTCCAAACTGTATTCGAGCTGATGTCCTTCCTCCTTCAGTGCTTGTAAAAATTTAGCAGCCTCGGCGATGAATAACGGATCATCTATTCCATCAACTTTAATGTCATCAATAAGATATTGATGGAAAAAATACACAATTGAGTATCTACTTTCTCCTTCCCATTTATCCACATAATGATGTAACAGACTGGACCTGAACAGAATTAGATCCCCAGCATTATAGTTGAAGCATTGAGGAGTGGAATGCGGAAATTGCCATTACTAAAACTTTCAAAACAATGGAGTGCGGTCCATCCCAAAGCACAACCATACAAATCCCTGTGTATTGTTGACTGTTGGTTAATGTTGAATGCTCTTCCAGAAAAAGGATTATATTGTCCAAAACCAAGCTTGTTTTCCACATTTGAATTCAACAACTTGTTAAGTCTCTCAAGGTAAAGATTGTATACGCAAGGGTCAAATGCTTTCAGGACGGCGGCGATTTTCATGGTTACTCCATTCAATTTGTCAAGATACATTTTATAGTCAGAGTATGTCCTGCAGTTTAAAATCTCTTGAGAGTAATGTGGCTTGGATCCCAAAACTGTCTTGTCCTTAGATTTAGCTTGGCCTTTCTCGTACCAATACGCGGTGTGAAATGTTCCAACTTTTGGTACCTCGAAGCTGTCAACATCAACTTCCTCGTGTTCATGTCTTTGTTGGTTCATTGTGTTGTTGTTGAGATTATTGATGCCCTAGTCGTTGTTGTTGCGACAATTCACAGGCACTACCGTCTGGTGTGTTCTCCTGTAAACCGCGAGGCGATGCGAATCGACCGTGCTGGTGTTTCACATCATTGTCGCCCTTCAACGATTTTGTTACATCATCGTCACTCTTTAACAACTTCGATTGGTGTTTGGACTTGCATTCTCTAAACGGTTTTTGTAACTCAAATATTGATCAAATATTTTGCTTCTATTTTGGAACTGCACTGAATCCCATCATTGGACTTGTATTGACATTGCTTATTGGAGATCACAGAATTATAGTGTGTTGTACATCTTAACAGTCGTTTCATACAATGTGCTTTTTTATTTTTAATTATTTATTTTTAAATGGATGGATTAACATTTATGGAGGACGACTTCCAAATGGACTAATTTCACAAAATAATTTGTCCCAATATAAAGCTGTCTACCCCTGGATTCTTTGCATAGCATAAAGAGAGCATATGCCAGTCCACAATGAAGATAAACAAACCAGTGTTGTTAATGGCTCTTTTCTACTCTCGCCTTTGTTGCCATGTTTGCAATTAGTTAAATGTAATGTACACTAAGGACAGAACTCTTTGTCAGGCAAATCAACTACTGATTTTCATGCCTTCCAATCACTATCCCAAAGAAAAGCAATATCATATCCGTCTATTTTCTCAGAAACAAGTTCCTTTTTGATGATATCTACACCATTGTCTTTCTACAAGGTTACATAATAAACAATGTCTGGATCCTGTACAGTAGAGTAATTACAGTTCAATAGTATAATCATTACTCCTGTTTCTCCTCCTTCATTTGGACGCCCATCATAAGTAATCTTAAAGGTAATATTCTTGCTTTTAAAACCAAATATCTTGATGTTTCTAACAATGCTCTTTACAAGATCTTTCAAACTCAATAAAGCTCCATGCTTGCCCTGTTCTATTTTATAAATAGATGATACCTCTTTTGGAACCTCTTTCTGTTTAATTTCTACATTATTTTTACCAAGTGTATTCAAATATAACTTTTTATAAAATGCGCAAATTTCATATGACTTAATGTTATTTCACTCTTTTTATACAATGTTTGCATACAAGGTTGCGAAGCACTTTGTTGGACATTTCGGCATCAAGCGCTGTGGAAACATCATTGCCAATTCTCCTCTGCATAATTCTATGAACAATGGTCTGTACTTTTATTGTTGAAGCATCTAATGATGGTAGAATGTCACTTCTTGAGTCTAGATTAGTTGAGGACATTGCCTACTTCCAACTATTTTGAGCAAAATTTAACAAATTATACAAAGTAGACAAATGCTCAATGCGGAACATGGATATTGGCTCCACATACTTTTGGAACCATCCATTTTTCAGTTCAATAATTTCATCCTAAGGGATAAATCTACCAATAGACCGATAGCATCATGCAACCCAGTTCTTTTTATAAAGTGTGACATAATACTTTGGAAATTTAAAATACAAATCACACAAGTATTGTGTCATTAAATTTTTATAATTAGTTTTACCAGATAGATTGAACAATTGGATCATTTTTTAGATGCCGCGATCATTAAATCAAAGTTGTTAAAGTGTATCGCTTCAGTTAATTGGATATAAAGCACACCATGCTTTATTAAGAATGTACACCAAACTTTTTGAATTCCAGTTAATCTTGCACCCCACTGTAGAAATTGATCATAGGACACTTACTCATCATTCCGCTCTATAGCAGCAGGAACATTGTTTCGGTATAATCTTGTAAAATATACAACTATGCTCTCATATGTTAAAAGAAAAATTGTGTGTGCTTTACTATAATCCCCTTGTTTGACATCTTTAATGTCTTTATCAATACCAAATGCATATGCTAGTTCATTGATACTATGAGACCAATAAAGACAAAATATTGCTTGTGTAGTATTCAATAGAATGTGCCAATGACCAGGAACTGGTAATGCCTTACTTTCACATAACTTTTTAATAATACAAGCGTTCTGGAGACTTTTGTGTGTTTCTTAATCAACAACAACCAAAAAGGGTGATTCTGCCATTATGTTGTTGTTGATTTGATTCTCTATATGTTGTATGATTTTTGTATTATCTGTCTTTGATGCTGTAGCTTGGTTAACAACAGATTTATTAATATTAACCCTATGGTAGTCAAAAAACTCTTCATATATTTTCTCTTAGCCAGGATGATAATCTTTTTTTTAGAAAACAGGGATAAGCCTGAAAGTTTATTGGTAGTTTTACAACCCCCGTCAATAGTTATTGATGAGTTACCTTACACAAAAAATTATATATACAAATCACCGAGAAGGTGATTGCTCGTGTTCACAGTTTGCCTTGTAAACACATCGAGCGGTCCAAATGGAACGGGAAGTTTCCATGAGTATTGTAGAGATTTTTCGGAGTACAGAGAGAGGCTTGAGAACTCTAAAGTGCTTGTTGAATCGCTTGAAAGTTTCCATACTAACATATCCTAGCATACTAGCATAAATGGACCTCTTCCAATCTTCTGGCAACTCTGACATTTCTTCGCTTCCTTCAATTCCACGCTGCGTCAAATAATATGGCGCTCCCCAAAATTTAAAAATGCCTCGAATAACAAAGCCAGGTTTCAGATTATCCTGGATAACCTTATTGATTCTGACCATCGCATCATGTAATTTAGTTTTATTATAGCGACAGTCAAGAAGCAAATGTTGCTGGTCTTCATGTGATGAATGACACCGAGGACATTTGGTGTCATAATTTGGATTGTTGCTCCAGTAACGCATCTTTGACAGAGTGCAAAGCTGGTTGGAGCGGAGGCGAAGTAGGAATTTTTGTTCGCTTTTGTTTAATTTGTCTATATCTACAGACGCTTTAATGTGGTAATCATCGTGTAGAAGGTCATATTTGTAGTCAACTGAGTAAGCACGTTTGGAAGACAAATAAGATTTGACAAAAAGACGAACAGATTTGTGTGGAACATCACCGTTACAAACAAGATCAAAAGCAAGGTGACAGGATGATAATCTTTACTCTCTTGTTCAATACAAGTTGCAACTAGAGTGTATACTGTCTTTGTTACAAACATACAGCTCTAAATATTTTTTATGCACATCATTAAACATCAAACTCTTCTCACCTGACAACTGTAACTTGCTATAGTCTACAATATCAAAATTTGGGTCTGTTCTTGACAAGCTTTGATCTGGTAGGTTATCTAGTTTAATGTAGCCATTTGTAACTGTTTTATAACAATAGCGAACAGGATCTTTATTATTTGTAGTCTCTTTTATTAAAGGCCTTTTCAATTTAAAATGTTTATTATCATAAATAAACATCAACCTTCCAGCCTCTGCAAGTCCTGTTATAGCAATTGCCTTTTGTTTCAACTACTCAATCACCTCAGCACTTTTTTTAGCCTAATCTTGATAATAACTTTTGGTATAACATAGACCTATTCTTGCCAAACCAGCTTGAAACCATTCTGGAATTCTAAGTAGATCCATTAACATTGAAGAAACAACTTGAAATTTACTAGTTTGTTTTTGTGCTTGTCGACATACAGATAACAGTTGCATGCAGATATATAGCATACCAGATTGTTTCTTCTTAATATAGTTTCTTGCTTCCTCTACAAGGTTACGTCCATATGCATCTAATGTTGAATTTTTGAATTTTTCGACATCCTCCATTTTATTGACACCATACTCCGTCAAGGTTAAAATTTGTAAAAATAGAAGTAGCAAAGCTGGCATTAACTTTGCATAGTTATCTAAATCTACACCAAATGCACTGGATGTGTCCAAAGGGCATTTATCAATTTGTGATGCTAACAGAGTTGCCGCTCTAATAATGTCAGCATCTGGGATATCTTTTTTGAGTACTCTGAGGTAGGTGTTACAGGAGTTTTTGTTGGAATAAGACTTTTATCAAAAAATTTAAATTCTGTTTTACTATGTTGTAAAGGGAGATTGGCAGGTTCTTTGGAGTTTGATCAATGATCAATTTTGGACTAGATGGTATTACAGGTGAGTCAGCTGTACCAACTGTACTTGTAAGCTTCATTTTCTCATCATCAGTAAGCTGTGATACAGGATTGGTGCATAGTATTCCAAAGTATTTGCTCTTTAGGCTGAATGGACTCATTTTAAATGGCAAACTTCTCTTCAAAACATTAATTTGTATTGGAGCCAAATTCTCTTTGTTTGTTATATCAGATAATGGAGTGCGTTGCGATCGGTTAATGCTCATAGCGAGTGGTGTTTGTTGGCAAGTAAGAGTATTTTGTTCTGATGAAATTGTAATTGACAAAAATATAATTTTATTTTTAAATTTTCTATTACAGTAGGCAAGATAAAATTGTAACCCTCAAGTCAGCATCCTTCTTGTGTTTGGGATGAAATCTCAATCCATTTATTGTCCATTTATAATAACCATCTCTATGAATTTCAATAAACAATACAATTGGTTGTAAATTGCGCTCAAATAACACTGTCAACAGGAAAAATAATTTGTGAAATTGGCTTGAATTACAGATCATTTTCAAAGCAATGAGCAAATAGGATAGCAGGGTCAATATTTTTGGCAAGTTTTGATTAGCCTTGAGGGAGAAGGCACTAGGAGTCTACACAATGGATGAGGTGGACAGAAAAGTCATGCAGATGTACAATGAGTTTGAAAAGTTCTGCGCCAACACATCAACCGACATTACAAGTGTCCCAAAAACAACTGTGAAAGAAAACGAGGCCAAGTTTGCAGGTCTACAATGCTGTTTAATAAATTACAATGCATTTGATATCCAATTGTGCATGTAATGTCTAATAAAGTTTTTAATGGTCTTCTGAAAGTGCATTAATTCCTTGCTGAATGCCTTTCTTCATTGACTCGGTACTTTCTACATCAAGAACTTCATTGTACTGTCTTTCTATCAAGGCGCAGTGATTTGGCAACCTTGAATACTCGAGCATCCTCTAATCGCATAATCACGATTTTGTGCTGCATCTCTTCAGGTGTAGAGTCACCCTTCCTCGTTAATGTTGCGACCATAATAATTGTAAAGTTTAAAATTGGAGTGCAATTTAAATTTATATGTTTGTTGAAGTTTAATTTGAAGTCAATTCATTTTTTTTTAAGATTAATGGGTACAGTTATTAAAAAAGGACAATATCCAGTTTTGAATTTAAGATTCTCTTTGTAGTTTCATTGGCCATTTTAAATGCTGTTTTGTTCTTTCCCTTTTCTTAGTTATCAAAGTCTTTAATAAGGTCAAAGATCTTCAGTTTTAAAATGCCTTCCTCTCTTGGTTTACTTTTTTTCCTTGTATTCTACTGAATCTAATGGCTTATTTTTGTTTGTGTGGTCAACTATTTTACATGTACACATTTGTGGGTGTTTAGATAATTTCCCACAGTATTTATATTTTAAGGTTGTATTTGGTTCAAAAGTAGTACCTTGTAAAAGTTGAATGTCACTTGTATCAAATGCAGGAAATGTTTCACCAAAAATGTTTCCAGAGTCTTCTTTATTTACATGATTTGTAGGTTCTTTGGGCATTGTTAGTGTTTGCTCTAGAGTATCTTTTCCTTCATCACTAAAATAAATGTCATCATTTCTGTTTAATACAGACACAGTTTTGTTATGGGACTGTTTTAAGTAGTTGGTTATTGATGATGCTGACATTGGTTTATGTTTACATTCTTTTAGAGGGCACCTTGTTTAAAGGCTTGGTTATATATGCACTTGTAATGTTTGTTATATGTGTTTGTTTTGTCAGACCATTTGTGTTTGCAACCTTTTGGACATACTAGATACCCTTTTTTTATTGTTTGTTGTTTGACACACAATGTATGTGCTTGTTCATAAGAGTAAATTATATAGTTCAAAAAAGTTATTGAATTAATGAAAAGCAGGTTGCCATTTTATTTCTGATGTGTTATTATTCAATGTTATAGCTGTGAGAGCAAAGATAGTATAGTTAAAGTCCTTGAGTAACAATGTTGTATTTAAATGTTAGGTAATGTATAAAGTAATAATGTATCACTCCATTTGTGTCATAACAATAAGCCCTCCACCAATTAGGTGGCACACCAAAGATAGCAGATATTACATTAGAGGTAATGTTCTTCACAATAACTCCATCAAATGTTTTTCTTTCATCAATGTCTTTACAAGGTCTACTGTAGGTCTMATGAGTCTGAATTTTGTCCCACCACCAATTAAAGAAATCTTGAGGTATCATCCCTAAAAAATGGTTGTTGTAGGCCCTTTGTGTCAAACCTCCAACTAACAAAAAATCCCTTATTCCAAGTCCCACCTCTAATGACATCAATAGCGATGGAAATGTTGTCACTTGGTACACAGATGGCTCTGCAAACAAAGACAAAACTATTGCTGCTTATGCAGTAGTAAATAGTGAGGACTTTGATAAGGTGGAGTATGGAAGAATACCTGGCATAGCCAACAATTACAGAGCGGAACTCTATGGATTTCTCCAAGCTTTAAGGCGCTCTAGAGACGGTCAAAATGTCACTGTTATGACTGACTGCCTCTCCAGTATTAAAGCAGTTCATAGCTTCTCAAAATTGACTTCCATAGAAGAAAAGCTTCGTGTATGTGACAATCAGCTTCTCTCTGCTATTGTTACAGAGAAGAATTGTTTTGCTAGCTGCGAGTTCTTTTATGTCCAGGCCCACGCCAACATTCCTGGAAATGAAGCAGCGGATAAATTTGCAAAACTGGGACTAAATAACTTCTACACCAATGACATTAGTCCTCCATCGTCACTTCTCTTTGACATTGTTTGTAGAGGCGAAGTTCCACACTCCTCTGTCCGTAGTGCAGTCTCCGACTACCTTCTGTCCACCATCTCCAACTCCTCTGACTACAAATATAATATTCTCCATGATGAATATAATATTAAAGCCAGCGTTGACACCAACCTTATGTCACGACCCAAACAGATCTTCCTCCTCCGTCTCCGTTCCAAACAACTCTGCACACTTTCTAAAATGCAGTATTGGGACAACAACAACCAAATTAGCAACACCAAATGCCCGAGGTGTTGTTTGCAACATGAGGACCAATCTCATGTTCTTTTAAATTGTCGCAAAAATTTGCCATACACTTATGATGCAATGCGATCAATCAATGACCTGATTCGAAGCAACATGCTGCCAGGATCACTCAT
>JAOPGA020000296.1:0-14691 GCA_026419775.2 Acrasis kona
TACAGCCGAAGGCCCGCCTAGCTTGGCGGATTTGATGGCGTGCGTTGCGCAACGCGCGTGCCAGATGGAGTAAGAGGTCTCCATCAAAATGGTTGATATCTTCCTCAACACTTGGAGTGGCTTTTTGACTGGTATCTTACTAGAAAAACGCTTAACTACATCCATACTAGTGTAACCAAGTAGACTAGCATAAATAGTAGCTTTATGCTTGTCAGTCATAGGATGTTCGTCAAAATCAAAACCACTCTGGTACAGTGTAAATGGAAGACCCCAGAATTTAAATGAGCCCTTTATAAGTGAACCTGGCAGCAAATTGCTGCGAATCAGTTCATTAATTGATTGCATTGCGTCATATGTGTATGGCAAATTTTTGCGACAATTTAGAAGAACATGAGATTGGTCCTCATGTTGCAAACAACACCTCGGGCATTTGGTGTTGATTATTTGATTTTTGTCGTCCCAATACTGCATTTTAGAGAGTGTGCAGAGTTGATTGGAACGGAGACGGAGGAGGAAGATCTGTTTGGGTCGCGACATAAGGTTTGTGTCGACGCTGGCTTTGATATTATATTCATCGTGGAGAATATTATATTTGTAGTCAGAAGTCTCCCATTTATGATATTATAAGTAATCTCGTAAGGTTAATGAATGACAAGCGTGATACTGACCAAATGATTTTTGTACCACCACCACAAGATATAAATGGCACACAGTCTGAACTGTATCAATCTAAAAAGTTCAAACGTTATTATGAGATTTGTATGAAAGAAGGAAGCTTACCACTCGTCCTTATTTTATATTATGATGACTTCCGAAAATTCTCAAAAGCAAATGGTTCTGCAGGAGCATTGTATTATACTCTGGCTAATTATAACCGAGGATATATATCTAAACTTGACAATATGTATCTTGGTGCCATGGTTCACAAAGATGATGATGTGTGGGATGTTATTAGTGTAATTATTGATCAATTAGTTGAGTTGTCCAAGCCAATGAAGGTGTATAATGCATCATTCAAAAAAGACATTCTGGTTAGAACATTCTTAGGGATGTTTTTAGGAGATACTCCCCAACGGAACAATTTTTGTTGCTTAAAGCGTCAAAATTCAGATCATCCCTGTGCTCATTGTAATATTAATAGCTCTTTACAATGTACAAATGATATTGGGTATATTCGAAATGTAGACAGTATGGTAGCATTATTTCATGAATACGAAGCTAGTAAAAAAGCAAGAGAGGGAATAGAACGTGATCACTCTGTCAAATTTAGAGAAGATAAAGACAAGAATCTCCTTCCAAATCCATTCTGGAAATTAAAGCCACTGTATGGTTTTGATATTCACAAGGACAGTGTAGTTGATTGGTTTCATATTGGACCACTTGGTTTGTTCAAACGTGTTATAAATAATTTGCATGACAACTTGAACGCGTCGATGTTTACAAAAACCAAATTGAGGTGTCCTCAACCAGGCGAGGCATTGCACCACAAGTCGGTCAGAGTACTGCAAACAGAGAAATGGAAAACATACAGGAAAAACAGAATATACAGGTACTATGGTAGACGTTACAAGAAACACTGGAGTCAAATGTCGAGAAGAGAATACAACACTGCGATGGTGGTACACAAGAAAGATTACTTCACTCCAAACACATACAAACCAGAAACAAAGATAAAAACATGGTTTAGATACTTTGATATTGAAAACAATGACTTCATAATAAATCACCATTTAACATTTCAATCACAAAACCGTTGGGACATTTTAGCGCCCAAACAATGTTTAAATAGTCAACTCACACGAAATTCCATAATTGTTTCAAATAAACGGATACAACAAGGTAACAGAGAGCGCCACCCTGAGATTCACACTTCACATACACTCACACACTTACACAACACACCAAACACACACACGCCAACAATCAAGAAAATGAACCTACAACAAAACAATATGCAAGTAGATGGAGCTGATCAACAAACAACAAGTCAACCACAAGCCCAAACTGTGACCATTCGCCTACAAGGATGGGAAAAAGTGGTCGAAGAACTCTCAAAAAGAGTCAAATGGGATGAAACTCCAAACGAAAAAGTCCTAGAAGAAATAGAGACCATTCACCAGGAAAATCTTAAGAAATGGCTAAAAAGAGCTGTCAAGGACCCGTTGATGAAAGGCGACGAAGAGAGCTTCTCAATCTTCCTGCTTGGAAGACCGGAGGACCTTGACGACTCAGACATTGAGAAGATCCTTGAGGGGATTAGCAAGGATATTGGTTCCAGCTGCCGGGTTTCCGAAATGAGGATTCCAGGATATGAAATTAATTGCCTCACAATGGCAGATCGGGACGTACTCTTTGGAAGCATCATGGAATGTGAAACAATTAGGAACAATTTCATAGCCTACAAAGCCCTCACAATTCAAGATCTAATCTATGGACCAAGGCCAAAGCATACAATCAAACTCAAATCTGTGATGCTACATGAGAAGAGACTTTGGAGATTTTTGGAAGGACTGGACGTGGCTTTCATTGAGGGTTACATGGACAATTGGAACATTGATGTGTACTCCGAAATTAATAAGGCTGAGTTAAACAAGAGAGTTATGGGTCTGAGGAAAGAAAGATTTAGCACAGAAGAAGAGAAGCAAAATCGAAGAATCCAAAGAGAATCACTACGGAATAGTGGAGCAAATCCCGGATTGGTAACCTACCCACCAAACTTCTCAGGATATCTTAGCCAAACACAAAGGGAGGCGTCAGAGAAGAACACAAAAAAGGGCAACTCAAAGGCAGAAATAGTGGAATGGAGATTCAGAGGTAATACCTAATACGATAGAGATGCTATCATGGTGACGCTGATGCAGAGCGAGAGGGCAAAAATTGACAGGTTGACATCATCGGAAATAGCGTTAGCCATCACAGATGCTGCAAACACATTCCAATCGGTTCCCCCAGGTTTTAGTGTTACGGGCATAGAATACAGGACCACATCCAATAGGGCCTGCAGTCTCAAAGTGCAAGTAGGTACGGAAGAAGACAGGGATTTCTTGCAGCAGTTTGCTGATAAATCTATGCCGCTTTCAGTAAAAGAAGTAGGTGACCTAGTGGCAAGTAAGAGGAAGAAGGGGAAAGAAGAAAACAGTGGAAGCTCAGAAGAAGTGATTGAGCTGAAGAAGTTCAAAGAGGATCAGGAGAAGCAAAACTCTAAGGCGGAAAAAGATAGGGAGGACTTGCGAAGGGAACTGCAATCCATGAAAACGAGACAGGAAGCAATGGAGGCAAAACAGGATCTGATGGAGCAGCAGCTGATTAATAACGCCAAGAACGTCGAATTACTCCAAGCAGCAGTAGCCACGAACGATAGGTCAATGAATGCAATGATGACCAGCCAAGCAAGGTTTGAGGAGTTCTTCAAGTTCCAACACGAGCAGGCCAAGTTCCAACAGGATCAAATCAACAGCCTGAAACGACTGACTGAAATGTTAATCGAAAAACAATGCAGTGACGACGATAGTGCGACCTCTCCGTCGGACAGTCGGAGCAACGAGGTAAAAACACCAAAAAGAGGACGCACCAGTCCAAATATCTCCCCGGGATCGGACCAACAACACAAAAAGGCTAAAAACCTTAATAAAGATCAATAATGATGAACGTCAACAACAACAACAACAAGATACAGGAGGACTTTAATATTGTCTTCTGGAACATTGACACCATTACGGATTCCAAGCTAGGGGATATTGAGAGACTGGGGAGAAAAACTGATGTGCTGATACTGGCGGAATTGAACCAAAATTACAGTAAAGCCTGGATAGAGAATACGAGAAGGACACTGAGGTCGAGTTTTGACATGTACTTCAATATATCAAGCGTTACAAGAGTCAATCGAAATGGTGATACGGCACGCAACTACGGAGGCACCGCTTTTTTGTTTAACAAAAAGTCTAAATGGTACCAAGGCAGCCAATGGTATAAACACGAAAAAGTAGTAGAGGGTAGAATGTCCATCCTACATGTCACCAAGGGAAGCACCCATATCCAGATTGTTGGCGTGTATGCCCCGGCCAACAGTACACAGCGGAGCCTTTCGACTATTAATAAAATGACGGATCAAATTAGAGAGGTGGTCGAGAGGGGTAAGGAGCTGAATTGGAACACTGTCATAGTAGGTGACTGGAATGTACAGAATAAGGATGGTAACAATAACAGAAGGAAGATGCTGTGGAGGACTTTATTCACCGATCTGAATCTCAAAGACATAACTCCTACGGAGCCTACATTCAGACATAAAAATTCAGAGGCTACTACCCGTATAGACTATTTCTTGATTGAGGAAGGTGAAATAGATTCAAAAAACAACAAAGTACACGCATTCACCCCATTCAGTGACCACGCTCCAATTTCGACAAGCTTATCAATCAAAGAAGTTGACGTATCGTACACACCAAAAAGAAGATGGAAAAAGAAGTGGAGTGACGACGAGACGCAAGCATTCACAAACAAACTGAAGGAGATACTGATCAAACGAAATCACAAGTCGGTCCACGAGTGGTGTGAAGCCATAGATTGTGCAGGTGATGCGAGCAACCTGGTCAACCAACCGATCCCATTCTCGGATGAATACAACTCATTGCTGCGCAAAAAACTCACAAGAAAACTATACCACACAAAATACAAAATGCGAGTGAATAGACAGAAAGGTAGAATTAGCGCGGAAGATACTGAGAACATCAAAAATATCAAGAAGCAACTGGCGGACTTGGCAAGAGATAATATTGATGATTGCATTAAAAATTGGAAACGATCCATTAATGATTTGAGTAACGGAGGATTTAAACTGGCTACAAAACAAGTGAGAACTAATGCTATCGTTGCGGACGAATATGGAGGGATCGAAGCTATCCAGAGTCACTTCAAATCCAAGTCAAAAAAGAAAGAAAAAATTAAAATTAAAAGGGGACTGGAAAACTTTTTCCCCACTGTGCAAGAAGTTAACTTCGATGATATGGCACGCTTCTTCCGAGACAGACCTGACTGGTCTGAGGACACATCACTTGTTCTGTGATCTATGTAACAACCTGTACCAAAGCGACGACGCCGATATATATGAAGGAGTTGTCTCAGCCATACCCAAACCTAATAAGAGCCCAAGCCTGGACAACATGCGACCCATCACAGTGTTGAGAATCATTGTTAGAATACTGCACTCAATTCTGGCAACAAGACTGAAAGGGTTTATTAAGAGAACAAGCATGATTAGGGAGAGCCAACAAGGCTTCATTGAAGGTAGCAGATGCATCACACAGTCAGCTATCGTCCAACGATTATTTGAAATTAGAGCCCAGCGGGGTGAGAACACGTCAATAGTCCTATTGGATCTAGCAAATGCGTATGGAGAAGTCAAGCACGAAATCCTCGAAAAAGTTATGCACTGGCTCAAATTTCCCATCCATTTTACGGAATACATCATGAAAACGCTACGTCTTGCAAGATCATGTGTTAAAACGAACATTGGTTTGACAGAAATGTTTGATATTGAAAAAGGATTAGCACAAGGAGACCCACTATCCCCGTTACTATTTGACCTAATTATGGAGGCTGTATCTACGACCTTTCATAAATATGAATTCCACCGAGTCATAGAAGGATATGCAAATAGCTGAACTCTGCTATGCAGACGATACCGGACTACTAGCAATTAACGACAAGTATGCCAACGAAGCCACATCACAATTCATAAGAGCTCTTAATAGATATGAGTTGCTAATCAACCCAGACAAAACTGTATATATCGTATCTAGACCAAAATCAAACAAAAAGGCAAACAACAAAATCACTATTGACAACGTAACTAAGAGGGGACAGAGGAGACAAAGATACCTTGGCCATGAGATTGGTCTACGTAGTAAAGAAGACAAGCCGTCAAAACTAGAGAAAGAAGTGATCCTGGATGCTCAAACTGCAGCCAAAAACATAAACCTGGCCGGAAGATACCATAAAACAAAAAAGCGACTCATATACTCCCTATCAGTGTCAAAGATTCAACACTACAGTCAGCTACAACCAATCCGATCGTCACTCCTAGATCAATTAGCAGGAACAATCTCTAAGAAAATAAAATCGTCGGAACTCATGCAATACAACTTCAGTAATGAGCCAATATTCATCGATAGTTGTCAGGGGGGTTGGGGTTTCACTCACCCAAAAGTTACGTCTCACCTTACCTTCCTAAGAACATCTATTAACTTACTCAATGCGGAGGTTGGTACCTGTAAGGAGCTCTCGAGAACAGCATGGCAAAAAGGGGCATGGACCCAACTAACAGAGATATGCGATGAATACAACCTACATATCAGCCAAGCAGGCACAGGTGAAGTAGCGATTGTACCAAATGGAAGTATTCCTACCAACTCTGTTATATGGACGGATGGATCGTTTAAAAGAGGGCAGAAGAAATTTAGAATTGGTGGTGCAGCGGTAGTTACTGTGGAGGGGAAGGTTACAGATGTTATCCAACTCAGATTCTTACAGGGTGGGGACAATGCCTTTGCTGAACTAGCGACCATTGCATATGTGGTACACGTGTCCGTAGATCAAGCAGTGATGACTATCAAAACTGACTACCTCAATGCTGTCAAAGCGTTCACAGAAGGTTATAAAAACAACGATGAGTATTTTATGATCATTAAATATATAGAGACCCAAATCGTGATCAAGAACCTATCGATCGAATGGATTCATGTCCCAAGCCACACAGGTATCAAAGAAAATGAGCTTGCTGACGCAAAGGCTAAAACAGCCAGGAAAAGAGGCAAATTAATAGATATGACCCCACTCTTCATCGCAAACCTTGACCTGTGGACTTTTCAGTGTATGGATGATAAATGGCCATCCATCAGTGAGATAGTAGGCAGTAAGATCAACGAGGACCTGAGGGGGAAATGGCTAGAAAAGGCTCACGCATGGGATACAATCACTACGGAGGACCATGTACACCAACAATCATACAATCTGAGGAATAGCGATTATGATGATAAGTTCGCAGATATCCTATTCAGAGTTCAAAATGACATGCTGGCGTACAGAAACAATAGTAGCAGGACATACACAACCTGCGAAAGGTGTGGACACCACACACTAGATCTTAGACATCTGCTATGGGACTGCAACAGATTGGATAGTTGGGAGGAGGTGGAGGATGAAATCAACACAGCAGGTGGACCGATTAAGTGGAAAATCCAGTGGAACACGAGCGACGACCTAGTGACAGAAGACAGCGAGATTGTTATTGGTGCTAGAGGAGAGATCCGTATTAACAACTATGGGAAACTTGCTAGGTTGAGCGGGTCACCAAAAGATACAGGTATTGAGCTAAGAAGGGTTCAAGCGAGGATTGCCAACCATCTACTGCAATGCCTAAGGGCATATGAATTTGGAAAACATGCGAATGGAGCTAGATCTAGAGCTAGAGACCGGCTAAACGTCAGAGAGGAACAGTATAACGAAGAGGATGAGGAGGGGAATGAACTAGAGGAGGAAGAATGGTATGTTGAGATAGAGCCACCTTAGCACCCGAACTTAACCTAATACTCCTATCATCCACTAACCGTCCCACCCCTCGAGTGACAACGTACAGATGTGCAAGTCTTTGAGACTAAATAAAAACCCCATTTAGACACCGAGGACATTTGGTGTCATAATTTGGATTGTTGCTCCAGTAACGTATCTTTGACAGAGTGCAAAGCTGGTTGGAGCGGAGGCGAAGTAGGAATTTTTGTTCGCTTATGTTTAATTTGTCTATATCTACAGACGCTTTAATGTGGTAATCATCATGTAGAAGGTCATATTTGTAGTCAACTGAGTAAGCACGTTTGGAAGACAAATAAGATTTGACAAAAAGACGAACAGATTTGTGTGGAACATCACCGTTACAAACAAGATCAAAAGCAAGGTGAGTAGGTGGACAGATATCACTGATGAGGTGATTCTTCAAACCAAGCTTTGCGAGTTTGTCAGCTTCTTCATTACCAGGAATGTTGGAATGAGCTTCAACATAGTTGAGGGTACATGAATTAACTCTCTTCTTTTCCTGGACAATTGCATGAAGTAGTTGGTTGTCACATATTTGTAACTGTTGTTCCACATTTACCAGCTTTTCATATGACTGTACAGCTTGAATGCCAGATAAGCAGTCTGTTAGTATAGTCACATGTTGGTCATCACAAGAGAGTTGCAAAACACGGAGAAAACCAAAGAGCTCAGCTCTATAGTTGTTGATCACACCAGGAATGCGTCTGAATTCATGCTTCTTAAAATCAGATGCATTAACAACCGCAGTGACTAATTCTTCATTGGAATACTCCAGTATTGCATCTTGATGATACATGGCCAACAAATTCTCACCTCTCGCCAATGCCTTTGATTTTAAGAAATTTGCTGGCACAGTCAAAGTCTCTACTTGACTCCTATCTTGAATATTCAATTGACATCTTTTGCAATTATTATGAATGACCCAATGTATCTCACCTCAATCTCACACCCAATCCAGAGTCCATAATTGTACATCAGTTTTGTCTTCCACGTAGGTGTAAGTAGCAGCATCCCCGTTCTCAAAAATAATACAATTTGGCTGTCTTGCAAGCGACCTTGTGATGCTTCCTCCATTTTCTTTAATTGTACCCTGCAGCTCTTCGTAGATGCTATCCTCATCTACATCGATATAGAAAACCAAGTCCTTGAATATTGTTAACCTGGCACCGGCAGTTGTTGGCTACCTGTCGACAAAAAGGTGGAACATTTTTGAGATTGTCTTCATCGAAATTTCGGAAGTTGGTTTGGTCAACTTTGTATTTGTAAAGGTTCATGAACCCATACGTCAATCTTCATATTGGGATAATAACACTTTTATGTTGGTGTTTATACCTGGAAAAACAGTCGGTAGCCCAAACACATACCGCCATTAATTTTCTATCGTCTTCTCAAACCAGATCATTTTAAATGCTATATGGATCATGTTATATACTATCGTATTATGTACCATCCTATTTTGTCAGAAAGTGATATTCTGTATGCAAAAGGGGTACATGAGTAACTTAGAAGATGGACAAGATTTGAATGGATGATTTGCTTCCTGAGATTATAGGAAACGATGGTAAATATTAAAGACTGGACAAGAAGTGGTCTGTGGAACATCGTTTATCCAGAAAACGAGGTCATGAAGAACACAGGGCTTGATCCGAAAATGATTTCGAACTCAGCGCAGAAGACATTGCGCAAGTATCAGGTCACATTAAAGACAACGAAGTCCACCTATTACTGTTGATGAACAGGTGAAGAATGAAAATCAAATGTTTGCAGTTGAAATGGGATGGTGTGATGCTATTGACCAGTTCAAGTTGCTGAGAAGTGTTGACATGATTAAAAGAGATCGGACAACCATATCTGTTGGCGATTATGTTATGTACTGACCTCAACTCATTTGGAACAATAACAAATACAGAGGTATGGAAGTTGGGTAAAAAGCACGTTCCAGTGGTGTTCTTGAATGCTTTTTCTGTTAATTCATCAATACATCAACACATGTACCCAAAAGCACAAAAAGTAATATTGTAAATGAAAATTTTGCTGTTTGTATCAATGATGTAACACCTGTACTTTTAGCAACAAAAGGAGACGAACAATATGTATGTACATTTTATCAAATAAATATTTATAATATTGTATAAAAAATGGGTTGTCACAACCAGTTCTACCAAAAAAGTTGCTCCTACCAAATAAACTCGGTTGTAACCACGCTACCATTTTTTTAGCCTATTAGAAGAGAAATCATCTATAATGTCCAGAATGACTGAATTTCCTTGTACACTCCCCAATAGATAAACTTACACCCAAGCTTCCCCTTATCACGATTTGTGGCTTGTACTCTCAACAGTAGGTCAGGCAGTACATTACTTTTCCCTGGCAGATGAGCGACTGTTATCGCAAACTCAGTAGTCAACTTCAGAATCCAAGAAATTATGATTCTATCCCGCTTAGAATGGCTACCGTGATGTAAGGCCTCCAAGATCGCTTTACTGTCGGTGTATGCTATTACTGGCCTTCCTAGCAGTAGATGTCTGAAGTACTCTGCATAAAACACTAACGATAGCAACTCCTTCTTCGGCATACTGTAGTTCAACTCTGCTGCTCTCAGCAATCTAGAGTGAAATCCTAGATACTTCGCCTGCCCATTAATCTTCTGATGCACTACTTCTCCAATTATATAATCTGAAGCATTTGTAGCCATCTCAATTGGGTGAAGTGGATCCGGGAAGTGCAGTATTGGTACATTCTTCACCAATGCCTTGTCAATCTTTTTATAAGCCTTCTCTAGCTCTAGGTACTTGTTCCATTCAAATTTCTTCTCTTTGAAACTCATTAAAGGATACATAAGTCCAGTCACATTTGGAATGAATCTTCTGAAGAAATTCAAAAGCCAAGCAGCTACTCTTCTGTAATAAATCTCTATTATTCTTTGAAACACTGAAGGTAAATGCTTCAGTCCTAATGGTGCAGTGATAAAACACCACCTCTTTATAAATGCAGTGAATGCAGCCAAATGTTGATCCTGTTTCCTCAAGAGCATCTGATAGTATGCAGATCTCAAATCTATCTTTGTGTAGTACTTTGCACTTGATTTTGCAATCTCTCAGAATGTATTATCAATACCCGGAACAATATTGGTATCATTTAGTATGTTCTGGTTGGCATTCACATAATCTAATACCATTTGATTTTCCCCCCTGAGTGTGTTGGGAATATACATGTGTTATACCTGTAAATCTTTTTTCCTATCGCAATCAACAAACAGTACTTCAGAGTCCAAGTCCTTCCAGGTCTCTAATTGTTCTGCAAGTAGTTGTTCATACGCATATAGAATCCTACCTTGCTTGTCATAGCAATCCTTGCCCTTTGTTTCTTCACTGATAAGTATCGGTATAAGTGTCACAGTTGCATGTTTGTCTTTTGTCGCCAGGTTGCGTTGAATTGCTTTTTTTTTGTATAAATCGCATTCTGCGAAAAGCTTTATTAGAATAAATTTACATATTTATAAATGACTCTATACAGCCGAAGGCCCGCCTAGCTTGGCGGATTTGATGGCGTGCGTTGCGCAACGCGCGTGCCAGATGGAGTAAGAGGTCTCCATCAAAATGGTTGATATCTTCCTCAACACTTGGAGTGGCTTTTTGACTGGTATCTTACTAGAAAAACGCTTAACTACATCCATACTAGTGTAACCAAGTAGACTAGCATAAATAGTAGCTTTTTGCTTGTCAGTCATAGGATGTTCGTCAAAATCAAAACCACTCTGGTACAGTGTAAAAGGAAGACCCCAGAATTTAAATGAGCCCTTTATAAGTGAACCTGGCAGCAAATTGCTGCAAATCAGTTCATTAATTGATCGCATTGCATCATATGTGTATGGCAAGTTTCTGCGACAATTCAAAAGAACATAGGATTGGTGCTCATGTTGCAAACAACACCTTGGGCATTTGGTGTTGATTATTTGATTCTTGTCGTCCCAATACTGCATTTTAGAGAGTGTGCAGAGTTGATTGGAACGGAGACGGAGGAGGAAGATATGTTTGGGTCGCGACATAAGGTTGGTGTCAACGCTGGCTTTAATATTATATTCATCATGGAGAATATTATATTTGTAGTCAGAGGAGTTGGAGATGGTGGACAGAAGGTAGTCGGAAACAGCACTACAAACAGAGGAGTGTGGAACTTCACCTTTGCAAACTATGTCGAAAAGAAGTGAGGATGAAGGACTAATGTCGTTGATGTAGTGGTTGTTAAGTCCTAGCTTTGCAAATTCATCCGCTGCTTCATTACCAGGAATGTTGGCATGGGCCTGAACATAATTGAACTCGCAGCTTGTGAGTCGATTCCTCTCTGAAATAATGGCAGAGAGAAGCTGATGGTCGCACACTCGGAGTTTTTCTTCTAAAGAGCTCAGCTTTGAGAAGCTGTGAACTGCTTCAATCCCAGAGAGACAGTCAGTCATAACGGTGACATTTTGACCATCTCTGGAGCGTCTTAAAGCTTGGAGGAATCCATACAATTCTGCTCTATAGTTGTTGGCAATGCCTGGTATTCTACCGTACTCCACTTTATCAAAGTTATCACTATTAACTACAGCGTAAGCGGCAATAGTTTTGTCTTTGTTTGCGGAGCCATCTGTGTACCATGTGACAGCATTTCCATCGCTATTAATGTCATTAGTTGTGGGTCTAACGAGATTGGAGCGAGCATCCTCTAGAAACAGTGCAACTTTACCTTTGTCTGGCGAAACCAAAGTGCATGCCACTGTCCTGTTGTAGAAATCTTTCAAGTCAACATCTAAGATATCCGAGAGCTGTTGAACATTATCAACATCAGACCAGAAAGGGTCGTTTAGAAGTTGTATATTTTTGGCAGTGAGAAGACGCAAAGTCTCGGAATCTGTTGAGTGCTTGTTACAAGCGGTAAGCACATATGAAGATGCGTTTATCAGCAGTGAGTTGTCAATCATGTGCAGATTAGCGGAGTAAAGCAAATTGCATGAGTTCACCAGATAAGAGTTTACACGATTTGTGTGAGAAATTTGTGTTTTGGACATAGCTGGGTGGACATGCAACCGGTTAGCAAGCTGGATGTCAATGAATCGTTGCTTGGTGGTGACAAAAAGATGGGGATCAGTGTTGGAGTTTAAGGACTTGTGAAGCCAACAAAAACTTCAGTTTTGATCAAGGTGGAGGGATGACCAAGCCCATATCCACCTCTATTTGTTGGAGCAAAAAGGAACAGTCTACCCATGTTTTTTCTCCGTATCCCTGCAATGTCAATAAATAAAGAGGATACCAAACTATCTAGCTGCTGGAGTTGTGTGAAATTCCAGCAGAAACAATCTGCAGCGTAAGTTATAGTCGGAATAATAATGGTATTCACAGCCATAATGAGCTGGTTGATGGGGAGAAAGTGGTTCTTAAGCTTTTCAAATTTTTTTCTGCCCTAGTAACGCAATAGGGTGTATCAGTGTAAAATCGATTGCACTTCAATCTCCGTTCTATTATTATTCAATTTTCGAACTCTGTTCGACATTACTTCGATTAATATTCAATAATTGATGCTTATTCGATTTTGATTCAATTTTTCATCAATAATTGATAATCGATTTTAGTTCAATAATAATTCAAAATATTATCAATTTTATATTGAAGTTATATCGAAAACCGTGATACTGCCACCATTACCGCCTAGATGTCGAGTGTATGGTGAAATGGTGAGCATTGGACAGTGGATATTAAATGGCAATGTTTATTGTGTTCATCTTTTCTGATTGTCTAAAATGTAGGTCCAGCATTACAAATGCTTGTGTACTATAAAACTATTGCGGATATATTTGTGAAGCCTCAAACATTTCTGTTCGCCACTCCTCAGCTTCTGTTTTGCATCATCAATTTAGAAATCGAGAAAGCCCTGCGGGAGTATGCTTGCTTGTTATTCTTTTAAATCCCATTGAGCATAATGCATTCCTGTGGCCATGGTTCAAGGCCGTGATGTTCAAATGCCTTGTGTTTACTGTGCAGCATTTATTAGCAGGAGTGGGTATGCTGCCGTTTGAAAACAAAGGAGGTAGTTATTTATACGGTTGTTCGTACAAAACATGAGATTGTTTGAAATCGCTGGTGCATGCTACTTTGGATCCAATTCCAATGTTATGGTGGTGTAGTGTTATTGTATGGGTACCGAAGGGCGCTTGTGTTGGTTCTTGTAATCATCACAGAAGAAAAGCGCATAATACCAAAATCTTCCAGAATTTGACTGCGGATTGTTGAAGAGCACAATGTATTTGATTTGGATCCATCACTTCACTCTGTACATTGTTGGTTGTATGGTAGTTTCGAGCAACTCGAACTCTGTGAACGTTTTGTAACTAAAAAGATTGGTAGTTTTGAAGGTCAAACACTAACGAAGTATCCATAACAAATGTTTATTTAAAAAAGGAATTCCTGTCTCAAATAAAACCAAGCAATATCTTACCCCGTCGTACTCTGAGGTCTCATGTTTAATCAAGCGACTTTTGAATTGAGCAACAGAACCAGGCTTCATCACATAGACCATATGAACGCATTTTAATTTTAGTTTTCCTCCTTCCTTGTAATTGTATGACCCGAATGTGATGACAATGCAATGACACCCAGGGCTGTCATTAAAATCTTGATGCAAAAGGCAACGAAAGTTTAAATTTAATGCTACTGCCTGAAATGCGCCAAAGTACCTACTGTCTCCTTTTGTAATTTCCACTTTCAAAAAATGTTCGTACATTGGTGACAGGCTTTCAAACAAATACTGATTTAAAGAGTCCCAAACACCTAAAAAAGTTAAATTGAAGCATATGATGAACAATACCTAATTGTGCGAGCCTTTGAATCCAGCGTTGAACATGCGGGCCGTCAGTACCTTTGATTTTAGAAATTTTGTTGTTGTACCTCCTCCAATGTCCAGCATGTATTCCTTTTTCAATACCCCTCTTTGTTTTTTTTGGCTTCAAATCTAACGCTGATTCTAGTAGCATGGTTTCTTCTTCCATACCTTTCAGCTGAGCTTCGCTCAAAATGGGAGGGTCGCACCTGTACTCGGACAAAAGTCCAAGATCAACCTGGTGAAGAC
>JAOPGA020000299.1:0-26944 GCA_026419775.2 Acrasis kona
GATCAAATATATTGTCCGCTTGAATTTTATTTTCTTTGGATACACACCTCTGTTGTATATCGCTCCCACCCTCCCACCGCTTGATTAGTTCTCTGTATAGTTTGGTAGTTTTCGCGTTTATAAGTAAGGGGGGAGCATATAATAGAGGTTGATCAAGGATGTCATTAGAAGGAAGGGAAGATTATCTATACTACACATTAGGTGGATAGAGGGTTAAAAATAAAATATGATAGAGATTGATTATGGGAGGTCCAAGGATAAGATCAGGTGGAGAAGAGTTGAGGCTCATTGATAGGTTGCGTGCCTACTAGAGGATTGCGGTCTGTTCATAGATATTATGTGTATTGTAATATATGGGTTGAGGTCCAAGAGGTCGCGGCCTAATGATATTGGATTGAGGTCCATTTGGCGGGTCGAGGCCCAAGGGGTTGCGGCCTAATGATATTTGGATTGAGGTCCATTGATTAGAGGTTGCAGATTAGATTGACTATTAGAGGATCGCGGTCCTTTAATAGATATTATTATAATTGTGAAAGGGGTTGAGACCCAGGAGGTTGCGGCCTAAAAGTATTGGATTGAGGTCCATTGATTAGAGGTTGTACAGGGTGAGCTACAAATATAGGGAGTTGAGGCTTCAATACTTCGGATAGTGGTTGTTAGGATAAGAGATTTGATGTGATTAAAGGTGTGAAGTGAGATGATGTATTATCCATAGAAATAAACGCCATAATTGAGCAACTCCTGATTGTAAAATAGGGGGTAACCGAGAATTGAACTCGGAACCTTCCGCACCCTAAGCGGAAATCATGCCATTGTCTTCAATTTCTAGACCATTACCCCTTGGTATAAGACAAAAAAATAAATGATTGGTATATTAATACAATAAAGTCTCCTCACTATCATTTGTGTCGAGTGTTGTTATATACAAATTTTATTATGTTTGAAAACGTTGCTTTAGCCTCTGGAATTACTCGATGGTACATTGTATAACAATGCCAAGTCGATGGTTTGTCACCCTCCTCATAGACAACTACATTTGCTTGCCTCAAGTTAGAAACAAACTTTACGATGTCTGTGTAAAATATTTCAAGAGGGCTCCAAAACACATAGATTGGTGCCTTCAACTTCTCTAACTGTTTTTTTGATAACTGAACAAGAGAGTGATCTTTCATATCCTGTATTATGTTTCTGCGCTTTAGATTATCATGTGCTAACTTCAATCCGTTTACAGTAATTAAAAAGTCAGCATCAGCATTGTATTCATTTTCATAAGATTGGCCAGTCCTCGTCAAATCCGTCATTGGAGAGGAGAAGACCATACATGCTACTTGATGGCCTCTTAATGCTAGCATAGTTGCCAGTACGCAGCCTGCACTCTCACCAAAAAGAACAATTTTATTAGACTTCACTCCTTTTGATTTTACCCATTCGAGTGCTTGTTCAGCGTGGTCCACCATTTGCTGTAGAGTAAAGTTCTGGGCACAACCATAGCTAACGGAGAGACAATTTGCTTTAAGTGGCTTTAACATTCTGAAGAGTTTTAGATTTACAAAAATCAATTCTTACGCTGATATAGAAGCCAGGGACATTTGAGGCGATCCGAATAAAAACCCTCCTCCAAAAAAGTGAATAACAAATACGTTGTCCCTGAGTATTAATTTGAAATCTCTTGAATAACTTACTCTAGGTTATAAGTGTTACTCTTTACTAAGACCGAATCTAGACCAGAGTTGTTGACTTGGATATTGTGATATGTGTAGGACTTGTCATAAGGTCCTTGGGTCATTCGAGAATCGGGAATAAAGTCGATTAGCATCTCCAACATATTTCCCATAAGCGTTCTGCATATTTTTAGTAGGAAGTAAAAAGATCTGGCATAGGGTGTTGACCTCGAAAGGACAGAATCGTTCTTGTGAGGTTTTGAGGGAAAATAATATTCAACAATCGCTACTGTGTACAATACTATTTGAAAGCACAGGCATCCAACACTGTATATCATGGTACTTACTACCATCTTGTTCTTTTTAAACTAAAAATATCAATCAACCTTTCATCCGGCATTTTCTTTACAAGACAAGGTTGTTTGTAATGATTATTTAACATTTATTAATTAAGCTCTTCACTAATTACCCGGTAACTTTTTTATGTTGCGGGAGAACTTTGTTGTTTGTGTCTATTCATATCAGGACACACCATATATGGGATTGATATCTTTTTTACATTGTTTTTAAATAGATTTCAAAACAACATTTTCAAACAATCTTTAACAATGACATCCTCCATCAAACTCACACCTAGAGTCCTTCTTGAAGAGAAGGATGCTCCAGAGGTTACAACACCAGACCTAAGCAAACTTTCCCTTTGCGATTTCGACGACTACGGAGTAATTGGCAAAGGGGCGATGGGTTCTGTACATCTAGTCCATGTTAGAGGACAGCCCCTTAACGAACATGTTTACGCTATGAAGGTAATAGATTGCAAAAATAACGAAACCAAGGCAGAAAGAATCAACGAAGAGTTGAAAATACTCTCCCTCACAAACCATCGGCTTATAGCAACCAAGTGTGCTCAATACATCACTGAAAACAAAACTAACATACTGATGGAGTATTGCAGTGGAGGAGAGTTTTTCCAAATGGTACACAGACGCGGCTGCAGTGGTCTCCCCGAGCACGTAGCCAAGTTCTATGCCGCCGAAGTGCTTGTTGCACTTGATTACTTGCACAGTATAGGCGTTGTTTACAGGGATTTGAAACCAGAGAACGTATTGATACATGCAACAGGGCACATTAGACTTACCGATTTCGACTTATCCAAATTGATTAGGCATAGAAGGAGAAGCCAGTATGTTTCGCAAATAATGCATAATATTAAGTCGTACTTTAAACCACAAGAAGCATCCGGTTTGACAAGTCTTCGTAAACTCAAAGCAATGGTGGGAACAGCGGAGTACATTGGTCCCGAGGTATTGGGAGATAAAGGATATACAGCAGCTGTGGATTGGTGGACACTCGGAGTATTCTTATACGAAATGATATATGCAAAAACTCCATTTGCAGGCAGAAGCACCGACGAAACTCTTCGAAAAATATCAGAGTATAAGGACAACATTATAATACCCCGGAACAATGCGTACGGTGCTGTATCTAAAGAGTGCAGGGATTTGATTTGCAAATTGCTGACATCGGTTCCTCAGATGCGAATAGGATACTGCAAAGGTGCTTCTGAAATAAAAGCCCATCCCTTTTTCAAGGACGTAGTATTCGAAAAGATTTGGGAACAGAAAGCCCCAATTACGCCTGATTCTCCTTCAGGGTTTGAAAGAAGGTCATCTTTAGGTTGTGACCCAGAGCAGGTGCTCAAGGTACTCAAGGAAATTGACGATAGTTTTTACGAGAGTGATACTGATTCACAAAGCCCTCCCGAGTAATATCCATTTAGTAAAATACTGTTAATATTATGTAAAGAATAAAGCATTCATTTTTAAAAATTTAATATTTTGTAAGAGGCAACACGCTGATCAAGACATGGGTAAGAACACTTTGGTAATTAATACTGACAAATGTAGTTAGACCATCCACAACTATAGGAACGAGCCTCAAAGTGAGCATACTCACGGTCCTCGCATTATTTAGCGGTTTAATGACTTTCAAAGACACCTTGGCTGATAGTGACAAAGGCAAGATTCTTGGAGGATTTTTATGTTCTTTAATCTATCTCTTCACGCTAACAGTACGCTTTTTATTCAACTTCATCTAACGTACAGGCAATCGGAAACCTTTACAGTTCGCTATCAGGAGCCTCCAAAGCAACAAAATGGTTTGAAGCACTCATCGCTCTCTTATTCGCAGAATTTGTCGCCTCCACAATCCACGGAGTTTGCGTCACAACATGCTTCCTTTTTAGCGTCATCATTACCTACGAGTTATACAAACTAGCCGCAGAAGGAGACGTTTTACAAACATCAGTTTTGGATAGCGATAGGTTCATTACTAGCAAGAAGCAAAAGTTAAAGAAGTAAATCACATTTATTTCAAATACACAATAAACACTTATTTCTTCCAATTGCTTAAATCTCCATTGTTTCTATTTTTACATGGTCACCAAAAGAAAAACAAAGCCTTTAGTTGATTGTAAAAACAGAAGAATAAATATTTCACAAGAATAAATTTATACAAGTACATCACACAAGGTACATGAGTAAAATTACCAGCCTTACTCCTCTCTGCAAGTTACTGAGTAGTTGTAATAATTTTATTGACGACTCCCAAACCCTTCGTCCGGCCCTCTCTGAAGATCAACCTCTCGCCAGTTCTCACATACTCTGGTCTGAACATGAACCGGAAGCGTACTTGAGCCTTATCACCAGTTCGAAGAGATTCGATTCCATCCATTTTGATGATCTTGGCACACTGCCTCACACAACTCAAATGAATCACCGGTTGATAATTCTCCTTAATCGTCGTGGAGTGATACAGCACCAATACTTCAGCCTCAAATTCCCAAACAGCTTTTGGATGTTTATCTTCGACCAACACCATTCCCTTACGGATGCCGCTCCTCTTCTCCTTCTTCAAGGCGAAACTAGCAGTCTGACCGGCATGAGCCCTTCTCACATTCACACGCTTGCAATGAATGCTCTTCACGGTGATCGGTCGATACACTCCATTTCCATCGGGTCCCATCATGAGCGTGTCGTTGACGCTAATCGTTCCCTGCATCACGATGCCGCTAATCACCGTTCCCACTCCGGATACAAAGAATGTTTGGTCGATCACGTACTCTGCAGGCTTGTCGATTAAACTCTCCCAATCCTTTCTGACGGGCAACAAGTTCACAAACTTTTGCAACAGCTTCAAGTTCTCTCCGGTGACGTTGCTGAGCAAAAAGATTGGAGCGATCCTGTCGCTGGCCATGTTCTTTGCACAAGTGACCACGTCATCTTCGTTTTTAATGTGATAGGGAAGCTTGCGGACGCCAGGTAACTTTAGAATCTTGTTGACGGTGTCGATGGTTTGCATTCAAAATGTTCTCCGGACAAATGTCAATCTTTGTGATGCAGATAAAGATTGGAATCTTCAAGGCCAAGCACAATCCCAAAATGGTTCCTTTGATCATTCTCGTCACGCCCATTGTTGGCACCAATCCATGATGACGGCATAGTCGGGAATGGATCCGGTCATCCCATACACGGTGGTCTTTAAGTACTTCTCGTGTCCCGCCAAATCAATAAAAGTACAAACTTTGGATGATTTTTCTATAATGTCCTTCCATGTGGGCGTTCCAAACATTTCGTGATTGACGACCTCTCCTTTGCTGTCGAATCCCATGATTTGATGGGAAACGCTGCTGGTTCTTCCAGTGTTGATTTCGTGCTTGTGAATGAACACCGAAGCACGGGCCAAACCACGTCCATTGTCCAACTGTCCTCTCGTCAACACTCCAATCAGGGTGCTCTTTCCGGAATCGACATTACCACAAACAGCTAACCGTATGTCCAGGTATTCTTCCTCTCCAAAACGACGCACTAGTACCTCTGCGACTCTTCTTCTTGAATTGGTTGCATCCTTTGATGTTCCCTCTTGGACTGACTCTGAGGGGGCGGCAGGCACGGATGCGTTTGATTTGCTTCTTTTTCTCATCTTGCTTTCGTCTAGCGGCACTTCCCTTTCGCAAATGATGCTAACGTCCGAAGACAGTTCTTTGGCCATTCTGGTGAGGGTATCCAAACTTTCATCAAATTCTGCATCGTCCAAACCTAGAGGGTAGCCATCGTCATTGATTCCAATCTCGTAAATGGCCTCTCCCTGACCTTCGCTGATGCGATACTTCATTTGGCTGACTAGGTGTTTGAAGCGATCATCTGAAATTCCGACGAGCTTCCATTTGTACTCGATGTTTCCTTCGTCATTTTCTTGTCCTAAATGGTCATGGTGACTCAGCAGAGACTTGTCTTTGAAACGTTAGGTTTGATTCCAGCAAACATAACCACTTACGTATGAGGTCGTCTGCATCTAAAGTATGATGGTGGTGCTTATGCTTGCGGTGTGTCGTAGGGGCTTTTTCTTCTGATTTTTTAGATGCATCTTGAATTCCATTTTCCTTCAAGATCTCTTCCATCTCTTGAACAGCCTTTTCTGGCGTTTCTACCATGTTGCTAGATACTACTTCCGACGTCGTTTTTATGTTTGTAGTTTAACGATCTGTTGATCTTTTAAATTTAATTGTGTAATTGAAAACGCAGCTCCTATCAACCAACGAACTTCCAATTACAATCAAGATCCGAGGTCAACCACGGGTGTTTTCATGCATGTTCCCTCAGACCAAAACTGGCTTCCTTATTCAAAAACAGTATTACAAACTAAAAGTTTAGATTTGAGGATAGTTTGATGGCAAGGAACGATTTGTTATTCGGCCATTTAGTACAACAGAAGCACTTACTCATGTTGTACTTTTCAATAAATTTTCTTTTTCAATGTTTTTCATCAAAGCTTGTGCAAACAGTCTTTTCGCACACAATAGCGCGTACAAAATCAGTTTTGGTTCATCACACACCTTTGTATCCTTCACATCGCTTACCAACTTTTTACAAAGAATAATGGCACAAAACAGAACACAGAGGGACAGTCGTGATGAATTCAATTGGTACTTCTCTGAAGCAGAATTACACAATGTTCCTTCTGTTGTTGGCCCCAATGCAATCACCAGGGAACAAGAAGAGGAATATAGACGGACGACGGGGGCATTTATACAAGAAGTGGGAATGAAACTTCAACTGTATGTTTATTAATTGATAAATGCCCTCATTAAACAAGACCGCAACTTACAATTGCAACGAGTCTTGTATATTTTCATAGATTTTATGTACGCCACACGTTTCAAGAATTCGATCACTTTGTAAGTTGATGAACGTTCAGATTTTTACACATTAATATAGTTAGTCGCTACTGCATGTCTCTTCCTGAGTGGGAAGGTTGAAGAAACACCCAAAAGATTAAGGGACGTGATCATGGTAACAAACTCCATACAGAACAAAAACAAAAAGAGATCGGAGCCTGAGAGCAAAGTAAGGATTATTAATCATTTTTTCTAATCGCAGTGTAGGAGGAACTAGAGGCCATCAGAACCAAAGTACTGTCATACGAAAGAATTTTATTACAAACCCTAAACTTTGAACTACGAGTGGAGCACCCGTATAAACAGTTGCTACAATATGTTAAGAGCATTGCTAAGGGTAAAGAACTTGCACAGACAGCGTGGAACTTTGTAAATGATTCTTTCAGGTAACATTAATCATTAAAATCTAATTCTCAACTCGGTAGGACTACAATATGTTTACGGTACGACTCGACAGCAGTCGCCGCTGCAGCTCTCTACTTGGCTTATAAATACATGAAAATTGATCTTCCGTTGGAGCCAGTTCCATGGAATGAATTATGGAAGTGTGATATCAAGCTGACAGAAGGTTTGTGTTGTATAACATCCAGTATTCTCACTGTGTAGTTATAAGCGAACTAATACTTGGTCTATATACAGGGTCGCCCGTTGTGACGACCGCGACACCAACCCCCGCTCTAGTTAGAAGTTCACCTCAACCAGTCAACAATGACAACTCATCATACCCACCGACAAACAACCATCAACAGCATCATCAGTACCAACAACAAAATCACCATCAGCAACAACACCAACAACACCAACAACAACAACAGCAACAAAATCACCACCAACAACACCAACAACACCAACAATACCAACAGCAACAACAGCAACAACAACAACAGCAACAACAGCAACAACAACGTAAACCCAAATTTGTACCATTTGTGGTTCAAGGTACTGACAGCCAGCCAGAGGCAATACCTGAAGCACCCGTGGTGCAACCTATACCAGACAAAGTCTTAAATACAAGTGAGGACCAACCCAAACAAGAATAAAAGAATTGTTTAAATTCATTTTTATTTTAACTCATAAATGATACGTTTCATGTACCTCGATAATGCATTTGACAAATACCAAACCGCAGAGGAGAAAAGAACTTTGGAACAGGACACGTCTCAAACAACGCTCCCGAGGAAACATAGCCATCATTAATATACCTGAGCGCTTCTTGATACCCCTCGATAACAGTCTTGTGAATAGGCATCAAGTGAGCTTCGGTATTCATCACATATCCTTCTACTTGATCTCCTTCTTCACAATTATTAACAAAATTATCATCATCATACAACAAGTACAAATACTTGAGCGTTTCGCTCAAAAAAAAGCTCTCCATGCGATCGTCCTTCTCCATGGTCTCCACGTCTTTGATATTTGCAAATCCACATTCGGTTTTGCAATTGATTTCGAGTCCGGTCACAATATCTCTTCCCATCATCTTGTACATTGGATCCTGCGTGACCCTGTACATGTAATAAATGCTTTCCACTAGCTCTGGCCTCAGAGGATAGCCCTTCTCCAACGGCTGTACGTAGGCACCTAGCAGGTTGTATCCCTCTGGAACGGCACCATATCTCCTCCATACGCCATGAAATGCCAACAATGTATCTTGTGCCTTTTGTATGTCCACTCCGTACTGTGCTTGTATGCCTGGCCAAAAGCTCTGCAGGCTGTTATATAAGGGCCACGTGGTGTGACCGGTCATCATGTCCACTTGGTAGTACCATGGAGATTTGTGAAGATTGGTCATGATGCTTTGGTAACTTTCTTGGAATTCGGATAAACTCTGTTCGTCGTGAAATAGTTGATAGCTCTTGAATAAATACTCATAGTAGGAATCGACGGAGGCACCGATGCCTGCATCTCTGTGAGTCCAAGCGCCCGTTCGAATGTTGATGTGATTTCCTACGAGTCCAAGCGATTTTGAGCGCCTTTCGAACAGTGCTTGCGATGCGATTTTTGCTGATCGGAGATATTTGGGATCTCCTGTGAGGGAACTGAGCACTCCGAATTCAATTAGAAATGTACCCGCTCCTGCTGTGCTCGTGATGATTGATTCGTCGATGGGGACTCCGTACTTTAAGTTCACCATTCCGAAAGGAATTCCAGTTTCCGTATCGAATGCTAAAAGTAGACGATCTCCGAGATCTGCTGCCAGAGATAATAATTCGTCTTGGTACTTGTCTAGGCCACGAAGATCAAAGTTGTCGACATCGTCGCTTTTCAAAAGATTATACTTTAGAAGCATGTGTGTGCTCAGGAGACCACCTAGGATTCGAATGTTCGTTTCGAATACACTAACGGTCAGGTTGTAGTCAAAATTGATATTGTCAATAACGTATCGAACACCGTTGATGAATTCTTGTGTTTCACCAACAACATATAGCGAATCTAGGGCATCAACCAGTGTGAGCGAATAGTTGCCCCATGTTTTCATTCCAGTGCAGCTTAGTGGTTTGAGTTCGTCTTGTGGAAATGCATTATTCATGTATGAGTTATAAGCGTGCATAAACATGTCTTTGACTCTATCTCTCCATATCGCAGTCTCATTTTTACTCATGCAAATAACATTTTTCTCAAGTAGAGTAAATAAAACAAAGATCAGGATAATGAATGGCAACCTCCTCATGTCCAGGTTGCTTTCATATTAGGCTTACAATAAATTGTGTCCCTTACCTATTACTCATGAATATAAAGAGCCCAATTATCAACATCTGTCAGTACGATGCATATACAACAATGCAACACCATCGATACCGACTTCAAAACTGTCGCCACAGATGAACATGCAGACATTAAAATAATTTTGACGTCGGAATCGAAAATCTAGAGTTTATCTTTGATAGGAGAATATGTTGCCCCTTATCAGCAAATCCATATTCGCTTAATGACAGCAAAAATTAATTGAATTGGATTTTCCAATCGAGTATTGTGACCAACTTTTTGATCGCACCAACAACTAGTCGAACATAAAACAAATACGGAACATGAATTAATTAGAATCACAAAACCATTTAGCTTCAATGAATTATAAATTCAGTCACTCAATTACTTGTTTCAAACTTTAAGATTAAATATTATTTTTGAAGAAATCAATCAATTACCATGACTGCACCAACTCCGAAACCAACTACTTCGGAGCCAATCACACCAACAAACCAAAACCATAAAGACAAGCAACAACTCACTCAGGAACCAATCGATCGAACAAACATCGTCCGTCGAAAAAGGCTTTAAACGATATTGAACGATATTAAACGAGGATGGCCGATCATCTCGCTGAATGTACAAGTATTCAAGAAGATTGTTATGCACGTGGACGGACCAGGATGGTTACTTTACAAGTGATAAAGGAGAACTACACTAGTAATGGTTACATGAGACAATTTTAGTGCAAGATTTTCTTTATTTGCCCTTCTTCCTTTTGTCTGAATCTCCACCCTTCATGTTCTTCCTTTCATTGTCTTGCTTCTTGGGTATAGGTGCGACCGGTGCTGGTTCATCGTCCCCTGAATCATCACCTTTCTTACCTCTTCTTGTCCTGTTTCTTATCTTTATCCTCGTCTGACGAATTATCATCAGGTTCTCTCTTTATTTGGCCTTTATAAATATTTGTGTAACACCTTGGAGATCCGTATTAACTGGTCCCAAGGGAAGCGGCATCTTCTGCTAAAAGTCTAAAGTTCGATAGTATTGTATAATAATGTATTTATAGAATGTGTTACAAACAAGCAAGTTTAATGGTCTGATGCCTGCTGCCTCAAGTCACTAACCGCTTTCAACCCATCAAATATTCTAAAGATTGCATCCTTGTCATGGTAGTCATTGTGCACAATCACACACAAAACCCAAGATTTTACCAATTCATCCAATAGTTTTCTCGAAGCACTGGTCGACCTATACGATTTAGACCAATCATTTCCAAGTTGATAAGCTTCATCTCTCCAAGCCAAAAATGAGTTGGCCTCTACAATCGTGGGCTGCACAATTTCTCTACATGGGAAGACTCCCCACGTGACAGCAGTTGCACCTTCTTTAGGCATGTTCGTCCTTAATTCCCCACTCTTTCCCACTGCATAATAACCGACCAACGGATCACGCTCAGCATTGGACAACAAAGAATCCAAAAGATCTGGATGAACAAACATTTCAAGATAAGCTTTTTGATACACATAACCATTTGGAGGACCCCAACCAAAATCAGGATGGGACGATTTAACACTAGCAACAGCAGGTTGTGAATTTATTGTTAAATAACCCATTTCGTTGACTCTAATGAGTTGGTCTCTAATGTAACCTCCCTCGCTAGACATTGGCGTCTCGCTCCAAGGTAGACATTGTAACTCTCCCTTGAGGTACTTGACGAAAATGTTACTAACATCGGTGTACGATGATGGATGTCCCCATAATTCATAAACTTGTTCGTGCTTTACTCTCAAACCTAATCCATATCCATGATGATCTCCGAATGCAGGCGACTTTGAATCACCCCATCTGCCGTTGGGGAACTCATCCCATTCTTGCGTACGAGCAATGTAAGATTTTTGACGATTTTTCCAAAAGATGGGTCTTACGTCCTCCTTGCTTCTTTTTAGTGTTAAAGAACGTTGCCAAGGCAATGGAGGTTTGTTTGTACATGTGTCGCCTTGTTGCAGCAAGCCCAATCCTTCTAAAATCATTTTTGTGGCCTTTTCTAGATTCATGGTGTAAAAATGCAAGTGTACTGTTCCAGTTTCAATAAGCCTTTGACACATTTGGACCATTAGTTTCGTTCCGCGCTCTCTGACTTGAGCATCGTCGTCTTTTACAGGTTCAAGCTCGTCCAAAAAGTGTTTTGGAATGGTGGCATTCATCCACTTTGCTCTTCGTAGAAAAGCATCCCAACTTTGAATAGGCATGATACCTGGAATAATAGGACAAGAAATTCCAGCTGCTCGGCATTTTTGTACCCAGTCTATGTAATTGTCAACGTCATAGAACATTTGCGTAATGATGAAGTTGGCACCTGCGTCTACTTTATCTTTTAAATGTTGAATGCTTTCTGAAGCCGTCGAACATTCTGGATGACCTTCTGGATACCCTGCAACACAAATGTCAAAGTAGTCCCCGTACTTCTTCCTAATGTACCTAACCAAATCCACGGCATATTTGAAGCCACCATCCGTAGCCTCCCATTTCTCCTTGTCCCGTGGGGGATCGCCACGTAAAGCAAGAATGTTTTGGCATCCCGCATTGTATGATTCTTGAAGGGCTGCTTCAAATTTACCCTGCTCCATGCCAGTGCAAATTAGATGCATCATCGTATCTAAACCAAAGTCAGCCTGTGCCGTGGCCACCATCTCGGTGGTAAGATTAGAATGGCTACCACCAGCACCCCAAGTAATGTCGATGAACGCTGGTCCATACGCGGCCATACGTTCTATACGATCGTAGAGATTCTGCATACCTTGAGTCGTTTTAGCAGGAGAGAATTCAAGAGAGAATCCCACATGTTCGGTATTAAGGTGAACGAACTTCTCTGAGATACGCATATCTTTTGGCGGTTGTGTGTGGAAAAATAATTATCCAGGAAGGAAATATCCAACCAACTTCAACTTGAATAAATTGAATCTCACATACAATAGACATCAAACGTCCAAGACAAATGGATAGGTCAAAATGAAAAAATTAATTTAATACATCAAAATATAAGCGCTTTTCTTTTTCTTGTACTTTGGCGAGGCTTAACCACCTCTTCCTCTTTTTCTTCATCCTCCTCCTCTTCTTCTTCTTCATCCTCAACTTCACCTTCGTCTTCTTGATCCGATGTCGAACCCTTAGCAACCGTCTTCTTCTTTTTCGATGGTTTCTCCTTGACTTCCTTATCGTCCTCTTCTTCCTCTTCTTCCTCTTCTTCTTCTTCCTCATCATCGTCCTCATTATTTCTCTTTCGTTTGCTCTGGCGTTGCTGTTTAGTAGTAGGGGCGGTGGTAGTAGCAGTAGTAGATGACTCCACATCATCCTCCACCACTCTCCTTCTCACGCGTTTACTTCTTCTCTCTTTGGGAGCAGGAGGCGACGATTCCTCTTCAATTTTATGATCATCGTCATTCTCTTCGTTCGAATCTTGTTGATAATCAGCGTCCTCTCCAGGTGCATTCACGACGGCATGTTCTTCATCATCTTCTTCGTCGTCATCGGATACCACATGATCATCGTCGTCATCGTCATCTTCCTCTGCTTCATTCTCTGGTTGTTCGTCGTCATTTGCTATAAAATCATCCTCTTCGTCTATATCTTCGTCAGGTCCCCACACCTTCTTCTTTACTCTATTTCTCTTACTGGTTCTCATCACTGGCGCCGGTGTATTCTTCTTGTTGTTCTTTTTTTCGGCTACATTCGCAGCCTCTGCAGCGCCCTTTGTGGCAGCGACGGGTGCAGCCACCACCAGAGCAGCTTGAATGGGTTTCTTGACCGTGAGCGCGTGATTGGATTTGTTGGCGGTGGATGCGTTGGAGATGGTCGCGCTGGTACCACCGCTGGTGCTGCTGTTGTTATTGGAGGTGGATGTGGATTGATTGGGAGGTGGAGGCGGCGGTAACATGCTCGCGAGTAGCATTTGTACGGTAATTCCCCAATTCTTCCACTTGTCTTTATTTTGCTGTAATTGCTTCATGAATCGATCGTTGTTGAACAAACCTCTCATTCGTTGATTCTTGGTGAGCGCAACGTGATGTCTCATTTGACAAATTTCCAACAAACGAACTTGCGATAACGTGGTGAGAATGAGGGTGGGATCTTCGTCGTTGGATTTGATTAACGTGATGAAGAATTGTTCTGCTTGTTGGTTGAATTGCATGTACTGATGTAACAAATTAGATGCAAAGTGACCAAATGTGAGATGAGGCAGCGTGACCAGACACTTTACGCAATCATAATTTAGCAAGTGTTGAGCGTTGGATGGTGGCAGGTTGAATCGTACTTCTTGTTGTTGAATCAGCGTGGTCAACCTCAAAACGAGCGCGTGAATTTTAAATGTGGGACAAGAAGACATGTTTTCCCTGTACAATGGATTGGCAAACAATGTGATCAAAAAGTGATTCAAATCAATGTGAAATCTACTCGTGGTCTGATAACGAATTCTCTCCTTCGAATCAACATTGTAATTCGATTCCGAATGTTGATCGGATGATGACGACGATGACGATTCGATTCCCATCTCTTCATTTTGTTTTTGTTTTGTTTTTTGTAACAAGACGCTCGTGAAGTGATCCGATTGTTGACTATACAATTCAGCCATCAACATGTCCCACAACTTTTCAATCTCATAAAAATCTTTCCAATTGGACCAAGCCTTCTCCAACAAATCCATCACTTCCTTGACTGGATCTCCATTATCGTTTGCTTTGGCCACCAACAACGAAATCTTGATGATTCCATTTTCCATCAACATGATCACATCGTTCACATTTGACAATTGACCACTCACGATCAATCTCAACAGTGCCAATTTGATTCTCTTCACATATTGCGAGAAATCTCTACACAGCGAAGGCAACAAGACGAAAAACAAATCTACATTTTCTTGATGCATCAATTTCAAATCACTAAGGAACACTCCAGGTGGGAACTGATGCGTTTGTGCCCTTCGTAGGTGCACAATGTATTCGTAAAGAGTGAATGATGATTTGATGGGTTCGCTGCTCGATAATTGAATCATGCTGCTCGCCAATGGCAACGCAGTGTTCATTAACGATAAGGATCCACACGATTTCTTTACGCAGTAACTTAATACTCGATATCCAATACTTGGTTCCGTAATCAACATTTGTTTCAACAAGATGGCATATCGATCCTTGATTTTACTTGGTCTTCTCGTAGGTTGTTTTAATTGCTTTGTGTTGTTTTTATCTTCTGTTTTAATTGGTGCTGCAGTTGTTGGATTTGTTGTTGTTGTTGTTGTTGGTGTGGCGGTGGCGGTGGTGGTTGTTAATGTGGGCAATAATACCTTGTTGATGTGATCAAAGATGGCGTAACATATCGACGATTCGTTTTGGTACAAATCTCTGGTGATGGTTTCTGTGGGCTGTAATGTGAATTCGCAACTTAAAAATCTCGAAATGATCACTCCTAGATTTTGAATCACCGAATCTGCACACGATGATTTTTCGAACGATTCTAATAATTTGATGAATGAATCATGAATGGGTTGATTTGATTTTTGTGAATCGAATTCAGTAACGTAAGTGCTCATCAAATTGGAAATGGTTTCCAAAATGATATCGAATTCTCCTGGTTGTTCATTGGTATTGGTGCCCTTGAATTCAGCGAGAATTGATTTGATTCTTGCGGCACTCAATTGAGTATTTTCCGAGGAATCAATTTCCATCTTTGAATGTGAATCGTCAATTGGTTGCAATTGTTCAGCATGATGCTCATCTTCAGAATTAATTTTTGATGTGATTCCAGGAATGGCACTTTGTGTAATTGGTTTCTTGACCAGCCCTGGGACAGGTTTGATTTTGTTAGCGGGTGGCGTTGGAACGGGCGGCATTACTAATGTCGGACTGTTGGGTACCGTAGCGAATGGTGCTGGCGAAGGTGGATTTGTTGGTGATGTGGGAGGTGATGTGAATGGATGTGGATGTGAATGGGGCGAAAATGGATTAAATGTTTGCGCTTGATGTTGTGACTGGGGCGATGTGGGAGGTGGTGGTGTGAGGTTAGGTTGTTGTGCTTGTGCTGCTGTGAGCGAAAAAATCTTTTTTGCTTTTTCTCTCATTGCTGGTTCTAATTGTTGACAATCGATCAATCTCTCAACACCTGTCAGACCTGCCTTGACGACGATCCGAACGGCTTCGGTGGCGCTCTTTTGTAGAATGTCAGGCGAAAGTAACGGCGCATGATCGATAAAGTGAAACATGGCTCCCATCAGATGCGAAGTAATATCAACGTACTTGGGAATCGAATGTACCATTAGTAACATTGCTGGTTCTGATCAAAATTAGCATCAATGAAAAGAGATCGATTTACCTAAGCACATTACATTTTCGCTCTTGTTACAGAACAACCAATCCCAAACAACGGCAGTGTTGGCCATCACAAACAGTACAGGATTCTTAATGCTCTTGAGGAGCCAACCAACAACGGCCCACCTCGAAACGAAATTCTGGCTAGAAATGTGAGGTGGTGGATGGAACACTGCACAAATGTAACGTATCAAATCAAGAACCAATATTTCATTCTCTGGTTGCATCATGAATTTCTGTGCGAACCATGCTTGGTATCGTCGTTGATTTCCCATCTTGACCTGTGTCATCATGAAACTCAATTGTCTTTCCATCTCGGTAGTGACGCGGTTTTGTAGGAAGCGACCACGCGTTGGTTCTAAAAGTACACTATGAAGACCTGCTTTGAAGGGCTCAATATTTTCGTAACTATAATGTTGGTGGTTTGACACGATGTGAGTGCTTACCTAGAGACGTTTAAGAATAAATCGTTCCACACCTGGGTGAACTCTGGTATCTTGTATCTGGCTACGAGTTGATGAACCACTCTGACCATGTCTCTTCCAATGGTCAAGACATCAACGAATTGTGTTTGTATCACTTCAATGACGAAGCTGATCTCATCCTTTAGTAACTTTCTAATCTATTTAACATTTAGCGATTGTTGTTGAATTCATGTCCCTACTATTTCTTTGTTAATGTTCCACTGCAAATGATTTGTTACTGCCGCTGAGTGATCTTCAATCAATCTCAAATATGTATAAACAGCTGTACAAAGAACCTTTTTATGCGCAAAAGTCCAACTCTGATGTACATTAGTTGAATGTGTAAGAATGCATTTTAGTACCTTGTTTGCAAGCAACATGCCAAGACAACTCTCGGCTAGCCTAAGATTTTTGTCCTCAAAATTACCGCTCACTATTTGTCTTAATAAAATTGTAAATGTTGACTCCATGTCGTTTGCGTTTAGCTTCACAAGTTCGTTGATGAACCACAACAGCTAGACTAAAGTTAAAATGGAACGTCAAAATGTTCTTCTTACTCTTTCAGTTGTCTTTTCTTGTAATTTATGATACTTCTCATGTAGCAATCTCTGAAGTTGCCCAATAGCAAATTGCAGATTATCTCTCGTACTAAAGTTTAACAATTTGAAGTACTGATAATTATTTGAAGTTTCATCAACAATTGTACTTACTTGTTGCTGTTCGTTTGTTGTGATGATGAGAAACATTAATCCCAAGGCGATCTCATTATGACGTGTTCTATTCGATGCCATTTCGCTTAGTTTGTTATTTATTTCGTTTTCAGTTAGCGCGAGTGTATCTTCTAAAAGGTGACAACAAGCATTCCAACTTTTTTCTAATTCATCAAGTGCGTCAAGAGCCACCAACTTGAAAAGTTTCGAATTATACGTAGGTGATGCAGGTACTTGTGTCGGAGAGACAGGTGAGGGTCGGAAAGGATTATTTGCTGGGGGTTGTGGCCAAGACATGATTGAGGTCGTTCATAAAAAAATCATTAAGGAGAGATGATTCAGTCAAGGCGATGGTTGATCGTGATCAACCGAGATCAGAAGGACTGTGGAAAGGGCTGTTCGACGACAAGATGTACAAAGAAAATAAAGGCATAAAATAAGTTTGATTGTTAAATTTTACACAAGTAATTATTTAAAGGGCCGTTTTGAATTTACTGTATTAAAGATAAAATTCGTTCACATTCAACAAGTTCATTCTCAAATTCGACTCTATTTATCCCTCTCTCTACTATTGATTGAAGGTACTGTGCACTGACGTCGCCTCTAACTGCTAAGATTAAATGTTCGGCTTTATGACAGTGATTAAATTGTGAATTTTTCTTCCTCCCGCTTGATATCTCCTTTGCTCTTTTTAAAACTTCCCTTCGTATGAACGACATTAATTCAGGTAAAAAGTTTGACTCAAACGATACATGAAGGTCGTGCAATAAATTTCCTTGGGTCTTTAGCTCCTCTCCTAAATACTTCTTAGGGTGTGCAGCGAGAGAAAGTGCACTTCCCATTGATTTTGCTTCATTGATAATAGATGTGGATATTAATACATATTGTTTCAGCATTGATAGAATTTTGAGTGTTTTGTTTGAGGTTTTTTGTTCGTCTGTAACCTGAAGTTTTGATTCCAATTCTAAGATGTATCTTTGAACAGGAAACTCCTTGTCGTTCAACAAATAGTCTTCAAGAGAAGATATATGCGACATCAAATAGTAAATATAACCAAGTTTTCAATAGACTATGGCCTGTTCATCCACAGACAGAAATCAGGAAATTTTCATACATTTCCCTCCAAAATAATATATATAGTGATTGTAAACTACAACATGGGCAACAGATGTATGAAGTTAAACCCTGACGACGTAGCCGAGGGTCTATTTGTTGCAGCTGTTGTGGTCACAGCTGAGGCACAAGCGCAAGAGAGAGAAAGAAATGAGCAGCTTGCCAAACAATCACAACCGATGAATAATGAAGAGCATGCTAACCACAATAATACTGCGGCTGAAAGCAACGTGCCCAATCATAACATAGATACAGAGGCAGAAGAAGAAATTAATAGAATGATGGAGGAGGCCGCTGCTGAGGAGCAAAACAGAGAACAGGAAGCCCAACAAGAACCTGTGCAAGAGGAACCAACTCCAGAACCAGTGCCAGAGCCAACTCCGGAGCAGCAAGAGTAATTAATATGATACATAGATACAGGACGATGCTCGATATAACGAGCTTAGTACATTAAAAATTGCTTTCTTCATAATCGTATTACTACTGTAGGATGATATCCTGATTTAAAAATAAACAAATTCTATTTGTGGTGAGGAGGACATAAACGGTTTTGGGAAGAAATAAACAGATTCTTATTATTAATAAGATTTAGAAGAACAAAATGGCTTCCATAGACACAGACAATACATCACATATAGTCAATATTGACAATCTTAATAACGCAGAACAAATAGTAGACAATTCTAAAACCCCCATCAAAACACCTGGGGCAGTTGTACAAAACCCAATCGGAGTAAACAAACAAACGGAAAAGGATGAATCTGATCTATACCAATTGAACAACGTCGACATCGATGTAAATGGTAATCATGTTATCGCCATAGGGCCAAACAACTCGGGCGGCGCATTAGAAGAGACTTCACATAAACATGTCAGTAGAAGACTCATAACCAGTTTGCACCCCAAGTTAGAGAAGAACAAACAGATCAGATTACTTAGAAGAATATTTTATGGACAAGGACCAGCAGAGGATCATAGCAGAAAGAGCATTGTTGTGAAAGTAGAGTTGAGGAGATTCTTTGCAGAATTGTATGGTACATTCATTTTGGTCTTCTTCCACGCAGGAATCAATGCCGCATCTGTATGGCTGCGAAATAGAGGAGAAAACATCATTCAACCATCAGAGTTCGGCTTATTGTATGGCTTCTCAATATTGGCATTGATTTTTGCTTTAGGAAGCGTCAGGTATCGAACAACACATTTACAACATTAACTAACATGTTTGCCAAGTGGTGCACATTTGAATCCTATCGTCACACTTGCATTTGCAATGAGGGGTGTATTCAAGTGGTGGAGAGTGCTGCCATACATGGCTTTTCAACTAGCAGGTGCAATTATTGGGGCAGGTTTTGTTAGAGCCATATTTGGAAACAGGGGCTATTCTGGATCTAACCTAGTCCCCGCGTATTCTACGGCAACAATTGCCTTTGGTACGGAGATTATTGGATCTATATTGTATGTAAAACATTTGTTTACAATTGTTAAATGTGAAATAGCTTCATAACTGTTGTGCTGGCAACTGCACGCGCGAGTAAGATTACAGGAGCCACTGCTGCACTTGCTGTAGGGACATGTTACGGAGGTATTGCTGTACTTTCGAGCTTTGTTGGCACTATATCGCTTAATCCAACAAGGTCACTTGGACCAGCAATAGTCGCAGGTGGTGGTCCACAATGGGGAGTTATATGGGTTTACATTGCAGGTAAATGGTCACCTCTCCTGAGCAACTAACATTAGTAGGTCCCGTAATCGGTGCGATTATTGCGGTGTTCGTCGACAGAATGATTATTTCACAGAGAGGTATTGATTATGAGAAGAGTGTAAAACCCTCAAACAACGGTAAGGATAAAAATGAGATGATTACTTCTAGTGTAGAAAAATGTCAGAAGCAATAAAAATGATTTTGAAATACCTTTGTAATTTCCAACCTGTATGTAATGTACGATAGCAGAATTATGACATCTTTGGGTCTTGGTAGTTGTAAATTTGATAATAGTAATGGATGCTGTCCCGAATAGCCTAAACGCGTTTGCGCTCTTTCCGAACAATCAAGGTTTTTGACTTTTTGTACGATCATTTTTGTTCTGGTCAACCTGTCAGAACAAAAAAACGGTGGAAATCAACGAACAGCCTTTTCAAACCTCAATTGTGAATAGATGGGACGGACTAACGCTAACAAGTGAGCCACTTGAAATTAAACGTTTATTTATTGAAGTAACTTAGAGCCCAACAAAAACGCGAAAGAAACGCCAAAAATGACAAAGCAAAAGAGCCTACATCACAATTAAAAGCTAACCAGTCGGCTAACCAAGCATTTGTATGTACTGTGTGCAGACAGCCATATATGTCAACCACTAGGGAAGAGCAACTCCGTGAGCACGTTGATTCTAAACATGCCAAAAATAATGCTACGTTTGAACAGTGCTTCCCCACATTTGAGAAATAAAAAACTTTGTTTGTTGTAAAAAACTTTTATAATTCATCGTCTTCGTCAGATAACTCTTCCTGTAGTTTTTTCATCATTTGAAACTCGTTATAATGGTTCTTTCTTTGTTGTTCAAACTGTTCCCTTCTTTTTAATTGTTCTTCTTTTGTTCCTTCTCTCGACGGACGATCTTGGTTATCTTCATCATCATCACTGTCCCATCCACTCCGAAATGCGTTGTTCAACCTCTCCATTTGTTGTTCTGGTCTAATTGATGAGGTTTCAATTTCTCTTGGAGAGGGTAATTCGATCGAACCACTCGCTTTAAAGGAGTGGTCAGCATCTTCATCTTCAACATCCATAACAGGATCATCGGGTAGAATGTAGTCCACAAAAGGTGTTTTTGGCTCTTCTATACGACCGCCCATATTTGCGAGAATGTCTTTTTGTATGTATTCGTTTTCGCTTAAATTTTGTTCATCCCACTTCATGCATCTAGTGTAGTAGTCAACACCAAAATTAAGAAGATTGGTTACTTTTGTTTATCGTCTTGTCCATTGCCCTTCAATATCCCCTTCATTAGTTATGCTATGTTGTGTTGTAAAGACTAGAATATTTTTAATTCTTGGTGATGTTTAATTTGGGCAATATGTTTTAAGACGAACAATTAGTGTATTTTATTGTGTATCAATCCTCATGCGTATGCAATAATAAATATACACCTAGCTATTTTTGAAATGTATTTGTGCTGAGTCAACTATTGACATGAAAAGAAGATTACCCTCACATCAGAACGATCATGTAAAGAGGCACAAACGACCCACTTTGAGGATTACAAGAATTCCATTTCATCAATGGAGCATCATATTATCATACTTGGATATAGAGTCTGTAATTGCCTGTTCTCAAACCTGTCGTTACATTCGATTCAAATTAATGTCTCAAAGCGAATTTTGGGACACTTCTCATCAACATGCCACTCAAAATGCCGAACTTGTTACGTGGTCCTACCACGTTCAAAGAGATGCATATCATAGCCCTGGATTTCACATGGATCTATCTGCATATAATTTCCCAACAATGAAAACACTATTAAGATGGTTTGTTGGCTCTGGTGATTCGTATCGATATCAAATCTGGACGCAGCTCACAAACCTAACAATTGATGTTAGGTGTTTCATGTACAAACTTCAAAACAGTAAGCCCTACAAATTTAACATCATTGGCCGACTTCATTGTGTTCAGGTGATGTCGATGAGTTATCAGCCACGTTTCCCCGACTTAAAAGGTTACACATCTATATGAATAAGAACAATTGGCTCAAGCCAACAATCGCTAGATTGTGTTCCAACTTGAAGAGTCTTGTCCACATTGAGATTTCAACGGAAACTAAAGATTCCGAGGAGGCAGGAGAATCGTTCAAATCATTGTTGGAATCGTTCAGTACTTCACTCATCTCACTTTCTTTCACATCGGACGCATTGGGAGAACAGTTGGCGGTAAAACCAGAGGATGTTCGATTCATTGGATCGCGTTTCAAGAAATTAAGACACATTCGATTGCAAGAAATAAATGCAAAATCTTTGGACGGCTTATTCGATGCCGAACATTTCCACAAGTTGGAAACAATTAGCATCAGAAATTTAGTGTGCTTTGGTAGCAACCAATTAGACCCAAATGTGTCAACTACTAGACACTCTCTCAGGACATTGATACTTTGTTTAGATACATTTGATCCAGAATTCTGTTCAAATTTATTTTCATTAACTCCCAACATTGAAATTTTGCATATAACAATAAAAGCTTTACCGCACGATCTGTGCACCTATGTTTTGAATTTACTATCCTTAACTGAATTGTGTTGGTCAGCGCCAGCAAACTCATCACTAGAGGTCAATGCTCCAAATATATCTACATGTTCTTTTAGTCATTTTTCCAATCTATATATAAAGTCTAATGTTAAATTACATACCATCAAATTGAATGCTCCACTCAGCACTCATGATGTTGAACTTTTACTAGACAAATCTAAAAGTACGATAAGAAACTTTTTTATGGAGAATAATAATATGTTTGAGGGTCCCCTTAATATTCCGTCCGCTCCTCACTTGATGAGGTTGAAGCACATCAATATCGTGAATTGTAGAAACCTAACTTTAATCACGGTCGGACCACAAGTCAAGTTCAAAGCGTTCCATGATGGTAGAAAAAAGGTTATGTTGATTGAATCTTTAGTTCTACATGGTTGCACAAGATTGCAAGGAGTGGTTACTGCTAATGATACGTTCAAAGCTGAGCTGATGAAACTAAATATTCACTCTTGTACATTATTAAAAGTTATATTTGATGTTGGCCATGAAAAGAAGGCCGTTCAGAACCAGTTCAAATTGTATTCGCTCACTCTTTTTTCCAGCACGAATAATGTCATTAATCGTGATCTATGGTTGTCTATTATACTTTCGTTGTCAGCACATCACTTGCGGTCTTTAAGTTTAACATTTCTACAAAAATCAATGGTGCTACGAGATATTGAGCTGGTGCGTCTATCTAGTTTGTTTGTGAATTTACGTCATTGCGTGCTTAATATCTCTGTGAGCAATGTGGCATCTGGAATAACCGTGGAAAGTAAAAGTTTGAAAACTCTAAATCTGCACGTAGAAGCTGCAGAATCTATTTTAATAAAGTGTGACAATTTAAGAGAATTAGATATCACCAATGAGATATCTACTGTTATAAAATCGCCCCGACTCCAGTTACTCAGTTGTAGTCACATTAATAAGTTCTCGAAGATTTCATTCCAGCCATCATCCCTAGAAGTACAGGGAAGTAAAAAACCAATGCTGTCCTCTCTCAACCAACTAGATTTGAAGAACATAAGAGAGATGAATATTTCCAAACTCCTGTCTTCTGACTTTGATGTAATCAACCTCACACATTTAAATTTGAGCATTAGTGTGCTTGATCACCAATTTAATAATGACACATTCCAACATTTATTGAACAAGTGCCGAAAATTAATAAAGATTAATGTAGAGTCGCAGCATGGGATGAGTCAAGTCGTTCTGAGTGACATGCGTGATTTGTCTTGCGTGAGGATTAAAAGTGCAACACTACGGACTGTATCCCTAAACAAACTACCAAAACTCACGTCCATATCACTCCATTTCTGTGACTCATTCCATAGCTTTGTATTCGAACCTCAAGTTAGCCCAAAGAGTCTTCCTGGCACCAGGACCATACAGCCTGCCGCTATTTCTCCTGACTGCTTTGCTCCAAATCTATTATTCGTTGATCTGAGACTGACTGCTATTGGCAATTTTGCATGCTGCAGGTTAATGTCGAGGTGTCCAAAATTAATTTGCATTCGCGTTGATTTTTGCAAGAAACTCACAACAAGTTTCAAGACACTTCTTACCAAGGCTAATCAAAATGGAGATTTTGATACAGCGAGGGAGAAGGGTGAGTTACTTAGCGGTGATGTTGTAAAGAAAAAGGAGAAGTCTTCATCAAAAAAGAAGAAGAATGCCGTAATCGAGATATTATGAGTTAATGTATTTTAATAAAGAAGTAATGTTCAGTGTTTAATTGACTAGATTATGTACATGCATCATTTCCTCCTAGTAGATTTTATCTCTAATGATGTCGAAAGTGTCCTTACGACTGGAGGCTCCAAGTGCCTATCGGATCTTAGTTTGGGAAAGGAAACTGGAAGAATTCCTGTAGATGCACTCCCAGCCAATATGTTATGTTCCACTAAACTCTTTTTATCTATACTAAGAGAGGGGGATTGATCGGAGAAACTCTTTGTGTAAAGAGGCTCATGTATAGTTTTAGATGCTGTTTCTTTCTTCAGTATATTTGTAGTATAAGGATGATTCTCTAATGGATTGTGTACCACGAACTTACTCTTACCCGGTATAATGGACCACTGCTTTGCAAGAGACTTTTTCTTGAATTTATTTCTACCAGCACTACTGGATCTGGTTTTAACAGGTATTAACATTGTGGGAACTGAAACGTTCATACCGCCCTGCGTCAACATCGTGGACTGAGCGTCATCGATCAAGGTCTTATCTTCATTGCTTTGATTGAAAGGAATATTATTTACAATTTCATCGTCAGGTATTGTGGTTAAGAAAGTATGTTGCGGGGGTGACTGAAATTTAGCCAACCCATTCTTATTCGTGTTTGTAAAAACAAGTTGGTGAGAAGCAGAAGCAAGTGAGGGTATCACAGGAGGAACGTGCATCTTGGGAGGTTGAATCACAAACTCTTCTTCCATTTGAAAAATACGAAATGGAATGTTTTCATTCAATTTGGTCCACTTGGGTTGTTGCTGCTGTTGTTGCCCAACCCTATGAACAAGCTTTTCGTTTACAGCATCATCAGTAGCCATCAAAAAGTCGCTGCTCCAGCTTTCGTTGTTCGTAAATAATGCTACTTCAGAGCTGCGCACACTTTGTGGTTTTCTACTACAAGAATAAAAGACTGTAGAAGTGGGAGCTGGTTTTTTATGCACGTTGGTTGTATTGGGTGACAAATCTGATTCGTCGAATACCCAATATCCCTTTGCATTCCAAGTGATTTGGTTGACTGGCACCGGACGTTCCTCGAATGATTCGTACATGATCGAAACCTTTCCATTGGAGAACAATTCACATACCCTTGCTCTTTTTATTTTCTTTTGATCTGTAGTGATGTGTATGACGGGTTCACCTATTTTTGGAAGTCTTGCAGTGCGGGCGTACAATAAGGATTCGTCCTGAGATTGTTCTAGTATATAGACGGCTTTTGTTTTTGGATCTAAGCGGGTTCTTCGGAATGTTTGTGATGGATTTGACTCGATTTGATTGTTTTTGCTTGTAAACTCTCCATTGTAATCTTTCATTAATTGTTTTTTTTGGTGTGTGGATGGAGTCACTACTTTGCCAGGTGATTTGAGTCGACTCGGAGTGGTGGACGGGGAATGATGCGTTGGTGGCGGCGGTGTGTTATCGGACGACATGATGAGATCTTGAATGGAAACTTGAGAATGTTGTGCCATGAATTCTAAAAGTGGAGACAGCTCTGATTGTCTAATCAGTGGATTAAACAGTCCTAAAGTTCCCTTTAAGAAGCCGAATAAATCCTCGGCGGCTTCTATTTTGTCGTTCAAATTCTGTTCGTCATAATCAATCGTATAAACTTCATCATAAAGTTCCAATAACATTGCTTGCCTAGCGTATGTCGGCATTTCCACAAGATCGAAAACCAAATGATGAAAATTTTTCAGATGGTTGAGTTCGGATAGAACATTGGTGACTACTTCTTCTGTTGATTCTCTTCCAATGTGAAATGTAATGAGCGATCTCAAAAGTCTTCTCAAGCGGTCAAAAGAATATTGACCAAGTTGTCGGAGCTCAGCGACGTGAAATGCATCGTCCATGTCGAGTTCGGGGAACAGTATAGAGTTCCTTCTTTTTGAACGTGTTGGAGTGTACGCTCTAGCAGTGATGGGTCCTGAGGATGCCCTAGATACAACACTGGCGTTGCTTCTATTCGTTTCAGACCCACTACGATTACTACGGTGGGTGTATGGTGAACGAGCCGAACTTGGTTCTGAGTCATTGTTTACGTTGTGTTGGTACAGCGACCTTTCAAGTAGATAGTTGTCATTATAGTACATTCCTAGATATCTTAATCTATCCCTCTCGCTAAGGGCTTTGTTCGCAGATGTTGTGCTTTTTAAGAGGCTTCTGCATCTGCCTTCCAACTGCTCATCTTCATCCTCGTCTAAAGTCGCCTCGTCATCTGTATCTATAGTTTCATCATTTTTGTATTTGATCTTCTGTTGTGTTGCGCGTTCTCTTTCTCCATCAGAGATGAATCCTCCATTCAGAACCCAAACGTTCGGCAGTAATTTAATGATCAATTTTCTATCTTGAGCTACTGGACAACCTGTGAGGTTGAGTTCTATAATGTGGTTCAGCGTGGATAACTTTTCAACTTCAGAAAGACTCAATTGCGTGTTGTTTGTCAAATTAATTGAGCCAAAAGTATCAAACGACAAAATGCCCTCAATGTTGCAGACATTGTTGTTCGATAGGTCCACGTTCCATAATCTCTTATTATTGCAGAAAGTATCGCGGGCAATTTCAGACAAATTGTTATTGTACAGTAGTAGTGTCTCGATGTTAATGAGAATTGAAATATCACCAATACTATTTATTGATAGCTCGCTCATATCCAATATAGTGATGACATTGAAACTTTCATTCGTAAACTGCGACACTAGTTCAGTGGTGA
>JAOPGA020000302.1:0-14849 GCA_026419775.2 Acrasis kona
AAACACTGCATTTTGTCTAATACAGTCTTGTTAGTAGAAAGATAAATGATACACTTATATTCAAGGTTATGGTTCATGTTATAATTTATAAAACCCTACCTTTTTGTTGTTGTTGATTGCTTTTGAAACCTTGAGTATAAGTGTATCATTTATCTTTGCTAGTTTTTATGTTTATAGTGATCTTTTAACAACATCAACCAATGGAATGTTGTAGCACACATTGATTGGCATCAAATATCCATTATATCACATCCAGCATTAAACATACGCTCAGCGGAAACAAACGCACCTGGAATTGCGAGATATCGTCGCAACCTTGGACATTACTGGCATAACTGCGGCATTATCTTTCCATCATGACAGAACCCATTTAAAGCCTCCATTTGGATCACCACTGACCACACCTGAGTTGTAGTATCTGTCTATATCAGACAACAATACTCTATTAGCTTTGTTACTTTTAAGTATCATCGCATTTACAGAAAAATCAGAGCTTGGTAGTGTTGGAATGTTCTCTTCTTCATTTTGGACATTATTGTCAACTTTTAATTTTTCAATTATCTGTTTAACAATGAAGTCAAGATCAGACTTCTGTAAATGGTTTTCTATCCATACAGCCTTGCTTCTTGGGTCTAATGTGGCTGCAATGTAATAGATTAAACTATAATCCATTAGTGAGTAGTACTTCTGGTACTTTTCAATTGACGCTTTCACTGCTTCTGCAAGAGATATTGGAACATTTTTGTATTTTTTCTTCCTTTGTGAAATATCATCTAGTAAATCACTCAATTGGTAATAGATAGCAAGCGAGTTGGCGATTTGAGGGCTACTTGAAGACAGGAATTTTGTCATCTGATCCAACTTCTTCAAAACATTGTGGACTTGCTCTAGCTGCATCCAATCACCTTAATTTATTGTCAGATCATCAAGCTCCTCACTCTGTGTGTACTGTACAAGTTCTCTTGGAAATCTCAAAGCGCTATCAACAATAAGATATGTAGAGTTCCAGCGAGTGTGTATGTCATAATCAATGAACTGCTTCTGTTGATCATTGTTGCATAGACCCAACCATCGCTAGCATCGCTGTAGAGAGTCCTTGATATGTAGCACAACAGTTTGTACCTTCATGATTGAGCTTAATGAAGCAATGTTTTGCTTGGCATCCATTTTGTCTAGGATCTCATAACTGTCTTCCTTTGCACCTGCTTTAAGGGCTTGCATAATGTCTTTGGCAATCAAGTTGATGATATGGGCAAGACACCGGATGTAACCATCCTCACCCTCGAAGACTGGTAGATTTTGGCAATACATTGTCCGTAGTGTTGCATTTAGAACTTTTACTAGTGACTCTATATTAGTTGCATTATTGGCAGTGATTGTTAACACTTTGGATATCAAGTTAAGCTTCAACATGTTAATTACACTGGTGGCCATGTTTGCACCACTATGCCTTCCTTTAAGTTCAGTAAACTCAAGTACTCGCTCATAGAAAGTAAAGTCTGATAACACCAAAAAAAGCAATATTATTGGAATTTGTCCATCCATCAAGTGAAAGAGCAACTGTATCGCAGGTATCTTCTAATAATTTCTTAAGCTCTTGACGCAACTTGTCAAAATATTGCTCAACCCTGCGCTTCAATGTTGCAGCATTGCTGACATCGAAGAATTTTCAAATCCAATGTTTTTGAAAATGCATTGGAATGATGTTGCCTCAACGAAAGTAAAAGGTAAATCTTCCTCAACAACCAATTGTACAACATTTCGTTCATATTGTTCACAATCTCTTAGCTTTGGTTGCTCACTTGCCACTTGACTTGCTTCCTTTATTCTATGCTTCTCAAGATGGCTTTTTATATTCAATGTTGAATTTTTACGCATGCTCTCCAAAACATTCCATTTGCAGTATTTGCAGGTGTTCAAAAAATCAGGTTGCCCACCCTCATTTGTTACTGGCGTCACATTGATGTGATCCCAAATGTTTTGTTCCTTTGTTGTTGTTCCGCCTGTTTATCAATTTGGCCTTCCAAACAATTTCTGAAAAATAAAAAACCAAGATATTTCACTCAAAATTGACTGTCAGTTGTCAAATGAAGCGGAAAGTCAACCAAAAAAACGGGGCAGAAGAAGCGAGGAGGAGAATGTAATAAACAACATAGAGTTTTTGTCACAAGCGGAGAAGAAACAGATTACAAATAAAAAGGTCAAGACTCATGTCAAGAAGTCAACAGATAGCCGATATGAGAAACAGTACAACTGTTATACATTGTTTAAGGCGCAAGTACTTAAAGTAGACAATGATAACAACGACACTATTGCAAAGTTTCTACAGTATCTACTTGAGAATGGTCACAATCTATGTAAATATCATTCAGCGATAAATTTCCACCTATTGAGAAACAATAAACCCAACCTGGGAAGTCTCAGGAATCAGGTATTTTATAAGAGAGGGGGGTTGAACCTGATCTGATTAATTTTATAAAGGGGGTTGCTATATGCTGATATTATAAAAAAATTTTGGCTTCGCCAATCTCTCACTCTAGGAGTGGGAGATTAGCTCGCTAATTATATGTTAGGTAATTCTGCAAGAATAGTAAAATTTAAATAAAAATAGTAAAATCTACAAGCATTTTGTTATTGTTAATTTAATCATTTTGAATAAATTTGCCTCATAGTAAATATCAATGGATTCTTATATAAAATGTCTCAACTAAGACTAAGCAGCTCCTTCAAGGTCTCTCAATCACAACCAGCTCAGCCACTACACACAGCAGTCTATTCAAAGACTTCCAGCGACCAGTACATGCATTATATGAATGCTTATGGCGTGTTCTACAGCCACCACAATAAAGATGTCAAACCAAATCTTAAATCACTTTGGGCTTGTGCTTCTAACATGTGGAGAATTGTTCCTCCCAGATTTAGAACAGACCTAATTGAGGATCTACAGAGTTTTAATGACAGTTACTTTGTGAAGAATGGATTTTATTATGGGTTGTCCACTTCAGGAACAGCAGAGATGTAGTAGAATCAAACGCTATGGAAAAAGTACATGCACCAAAACAGAGCTCATATGTCAATGACATAAACGCAAACAGTAAAAGACTAAGGAAGATTGACCATACAATAGCTTCTATCACTCCGGAGCAACTTTCTATTATATACATTCAAGATGCTCAGGATAAAATGAAAGCGGACAGAGCAAAATTACAAAAGGAACTGTTGATATTTAGAAAGAAGCTAGGCACACTCAAGGCTAAAGCTGCCACCCAAAATCATGGTGTTGGTAGTAACATATTTATAATTAGAAAGTGCAGCGACACAACATGCTGCGCTCCTCGACGGGATATTATTATGTGGTGGGATATGTTCAAAAAATATGATGGATTCTTTCCAATGCCAATTCCAGATTTGAATAAAGAGGGTCACTTTTTATCACTTTCACAGAGGTTAGAGAGTGATGAAGGTGTAGAAATGGATAAATATCTGCCACAGAAGAAGGAGAGTTAAACAAACAAATAAACCTCTTTAATCATATTATGTCTTATATGCATTGAAGCAAAATCATGAAGAGGGGTAATTTTCCTGATAAAATTCTAGTTGAGGGGTGGTTATATATGATTTTTTAAAAATTGCAATCAAGGGGGTAGGGTACTGATCCTGATTCCTGAGACTTCCCCCTGTGAGCAACAGGGATATAAGAATATCAAGAATGTGCTAAAGCAATATGTTGCCAAATCTGAGAAAGCTGAAGTAGTTGACATGAAGATTGTATACTACATTATGACTACACATCCTGAGGAGGGAAAGGATTTATGTGATAAGGTCATTTTTGCTATTTTTATATTTGCAGGGTTAAGGAAGAAGGAAGTGGCAAATTTGTTGTGGGAGCGTGTTAAGATTAATTGTCGCGTGAAGAGGATTACAATCATTTTTCAAGATGGAGAATCAAAGACTGGAGTGGATGAGGTTGTCATTTCTGCTTGCGAGGAAAATCCTGCTGTTTGTGCATATATATTGTTCATCAAGTATTATGGCAAGTGTGTAGACGGTGCTGTAAGTCAAATCAGCGATGGTCAGTTGCGAGGACGTGTGTTCCGTAAGTGGATTAACAAGAGAGGCGGAGGTTATTTTAGTGAGAGTTTGTCTATTGGAGAAAACACTGTTGGGGCAGTCTTTATAGACATGTTGATTAAATACAAGGACAAGTTGCCAGAGGACGTGCAGTGGGAGATTGCTAACGGAAGGGTATGTGACCAAAGAATTTGAAAAAACAAAGCCGGTGCAGTTATTGGTGTGAGGCACGGTATTGATAGGTATACATCGCATTCTGGTTGTAGAACAATGGCCACTTATATGGCCGAGATGGGATTCTGTGCCCCCAAAATTCAGTCGATGTTACGACATAAAAATCAATCAACATCTCAAGAGTATATTGATTCATCGGATCGTGTGAGGAAGAGTACCTCAAAGAAACTATCCAATGCAATCAGTACAATCGAGATGAACACTGGCGGAGGAGAAGATGATGTTGACAACAATAGCGAGCAGTTGGATAACAGCAGGGTAGTTGAAATGGCAGGGAAGACTAAAAAATGGAACCTTGTGTTCAATAATTGTAATGTTACATTTAATTAATAAAGTATGAGGGCATGTTTTTGTTCCCCGCTGGTGTGCTCAACACCGTTATATTCTTGGGTTGGTAACTAACCAATAGGAAGTCACTCAACCGACGATGTCTGTTCGTCTTTTTGTCAAATCTTATTTGTCTTCTAAATGTGCTTACTCAGTTGACTACAAATATGGCCTTCTACATGATGAATACCACATTAAAGCGTCTGTAGATATAGACAATTTAAACAAAAGCGAACAAAAATTCCTACTTTGCCTCCGCTCCAACCAGCTTTGCACTCTGTCAAAGATGCGTTACTGGAGCAACAATCCAAATTATGACACCAAATGTCCTCGGTGTCATTCATCACATGAAGACCAGCAACATTTGCTTCTTGACTGTCGCTATAATAAAACTAAATTACATGATGCGATGGTCAGAATCAATAAGGTTATCCAGGATAATCTGAAACCTGGCTTTGTTATTTGAGGCATTTTTAAATTTTGGGGAGCGCCATATTATTTGACACAGCGTGGAATTGAAGGAAGCGAAGAAATGTCAGAGTTGCCGGAAGATTGGAAGAGGTCCATTTATGCTAGTTTGCTAGGATATGTTAGTATGGACACTTTCAAGCGATTCAACAAGCACTTTAGAGTTCTCAAGCCTCTCTCTGTACTCCAAAAAAATTTCCACAATACTCATGGAAACTTCCCGTTCCATTTGGACCGCTCGATGTGTTTACAAGGCAAATTGTGAACACGAGCAATCACCTTCTCGGGAAATGGTTGTAAGTGGTTGACCACGACACGTGTATATTCACAAGTGTGGTGTGTGAAGTACAGGTACGAATGTGCTGACCACAGCACATTCAGGTCATCACAAGCGCGAAGACTAATTTCGCTTGAGTGTTTAGCAGTTATATACATAGTATATAATACATTGGTTGATATACTCTCTTATTATTACCTATTCATTGAATGGTATAAAAAGTATTCAAAATGTAATTATAATGTACAGAAACATAACGAACATTCTATTAGTATTGTTCWCATGTTATACAATCGGTAGTCAAAGTCCTGTACAAACCGTTGGTTTCCCTACAGTTCATTAAGCGCCTACAGGCGCAAACCCCTAATAACCCGTTGGGTTACGTCCTATTAATTAAACATTACCTTTTCATTACATTTTCATTCGTTACATGACAACAGTTCTCGTTTCAAATATTACTTTTATTAATCAAATTGATTTAACCTTCCTTGTTTCATTGGCTATGTCCTGATTCTTCTTGACCAAATATGCCATTGGATTATCTTTTTGACCACATCAAAATTAACAGGCCATATTGATACCGCAGGTATAGACCTAATTAGTTTTAAATTGTTGTTACCCAAACAAAATGATAAAGTTCCTAGTGAGGCTATAGCCTTTACTAGTGGGCCATTATTTTTTTATGCCAAAGAGCGGGGAAATAGGAATCCACACATAACGAAACACAACGTTTTATTGAACAATATAAAATAAAACAAAATTTAAACAACAACAACAAAAATCAAATGAACAACACAGTACAATCACAACAGCGACGACACATATGTTGTAAAGGTAAGAATTGTTGCAACAATTCAACTACTGTTGGTAATAGAACCACAGGTTCAAACACCATAGGTGTTGAGGTTACCACAGGCTGCGCTGATATACATCCTTTGAGCTCTTCAAGTGATGATACCACAGGTATCATTAGGGTTGTTTTCTTCAACATTTGAACAACTTCAACAATTTGAACATGTTCAAATAATTTTAAATTGTTGAATTATTTTAAAATGAGTTAATCAAAGTAAACATGGAATTAAATAAATTGAATTGTTTTAATTTATTTGACTAAACTCGATATCCTCATCCTCGTCCTCAACCTCTTCCTCTATGGTTCTTTCAACTGTAAATCCCTCATAGAAACGGCCTACCTTTTTCTCAAACTTGCACATGATGTTCAAGTTTGTGTTAGCATCTTCAGGAATGGGAATGCTGACTACCTGGTGCTCTGGCTCGGTTACAGGATCAGATGGTTCGTTAAAACTAAACGTCTCTGTATCGATAGTGTCATCAACAATAGCGTTGGAGTTGTCCACCTTTAGATTCACAATAAAATGACTGAACCTTCCAACATCATTGCTTTTCTTCCTTTTGTACGAGTATGTGAAGTTGGGATGGCTACGGAACAAATACATGTAATGATTCTTGCTTTGAAGAAATCTGTAATGGAGGCTGGTAGATGGCACTGGAATTTGAGGTGTTTTTGGATGTAGCGTCTGAGGTTGTGGAGTGTTTTTTTTGTTTTTTTGGGCGATGGTATAACAATAACTTCGCTCTCTAAGCGATCTTGAGGTTCATCGGCTCAATTGGTTCGCTCTTCTTTTTCTTGAGCAAACAAAACCTTTGATTTTGAAAAAGATTTACGGGGTGACTTGTAAATCTTGCAAGGAGACCTACCAAATAGACTAGGCGAGCGACGATTAATAAAGGACAACTGCGATGATGATGGTGTTGGTGATGTTGGTGATGATGAGGGTTCTTGTGTTAGAATTGGTGTTGATGGTGCATCAACATCAGTCTCATCACTGTCCTCATTCTTGTCCTGAGAGTCATGGTCAGTATCAAGAAACATATCGTCATCTTCCTCGTAGTCCCTCAAGTACAATGGTGTTCGATTTGTGTACTCCTCCACCATGTTGTCATGTCTTTGGGCCAACGTTGATCCTTCTGACTGCTTCTTTGGTCCCACTGCCTGCCTCTTTGGCTCCTTACCTTCGGCTTGCAGGTTCAGGTTATCAAGATCGTGTGACTTCCTTTTCTTCCTAGCTGCATCTTTCTCTTTGGTTATGAGCCCGATTTCACTGTCTTTTTGTAGCAGCTTGTTCTTAATGTTCTCGCGCACCTCCGGATAATAAGGTTCATGCTCCTCGGATGCCTTTGACGAAGCAGCGGTAGTTTTCTTCGTCCTCTTCTTTGTACTGCCTTGATCTAACCTATAAGACCTACCCTCCTTCAACCCCTTCCTGACATCATCAATAATTTTGACAGTGTTACTAACAATGTCCTCCTCCACGCAATCCTTTCCAGACAAAGGTGCTGTGTCTTCCTTAACAAACACTTTCGGATTGTTACGGACTTTATTGTATACCCTCATGTACGTCTCTCCAGGGAAGAACTTCGAGTGTATGGTTTTTATGTCTCTAAGACCTAGGTAATTATAGACATATGCATATAATTCTGTGCTCTCCTTTGACCAAGTCTCTCCTCCACCCATGTTCTTTTCCCTCTATTTGTTATCAAATTAAACAGAAAGGGTGGCGCCCTGTGCAGTGGTTACTGCACTAACAATTTGCCTGTGAATATTAGACTTTCAAGTAACAAGTTCCATTCCTCCCGCCACCCTTTGAGGTTTGATACAAAGTTAAGAATTGTGAATCAATACCGGTTCAAGTATCTAGTTCCCGCAAGACACTTACAGGAGTGAAGTGGATGAAAACAAGCTCCAGAGTGGTTCATACAAGTCGCATGCGCGTTGCTCCCACTATAAATGGCCACAGGCCCAAATAAACACAAATTAAACAGAACTCTTTTAAATTACCGGGTGAGTAACACAACGTTAACTCCCTTCCTTATTAGTGCTCCTTCCTCGCATACCCGTCCCAGCTGTGGTTGATGATTGACAGAAAGTTGTTATATTGTAAAGTTGTTTGAAAGTTAACGTTGACATTAACACTGAATGGTTGTGATACAAGTAGAACAGGCTTACATAACCTCGATATGGGACGCTTTCTACAAAGTTTTTAATTCAAGAGCAAAAAGAATATTCCAAGAGCAGATGGGAACATGGCCAGAGGTGTTAGCATATCTGCTCAAACRATTGAGGGGACGTGGAGTGACTGCAAAGGATTTGATAATAACGTCTCACTTTTTAAAGGTTTATCCCACAACAGTTGCAGCAGCCAAAACCATGCATGTACATTTAGGTAATTACATTAGTGCTCTTAGGAATACGATAGAAAAGATTGCTCGGTATTGCTCAGATGTGGTAAGTAATTTAATTTAGTTTCATGACTACCAACACAGTTCGACTTTGACAACCGATTTGAGGGAGAGGTTCCTGAAGAAGTCTTCCAGAATGTAAGACTTATAATTGATGCTACTGAGTGTGCTATTGAGAGACCATCTGACTACTACATTCAACGTATCTACTACTCTGGAAAGAAACGGAGACACATGGTGAAATATCATATTGTGTGTTCAATTGTTGATGGAAGGATACTAGATATACATGGACCATTTCGAGGTACAGTTCACGATGTGAGCATTGCGAGGTCTTGGTTAAGACGACCAGACATCCAACTACAACCAGGGGAGTTCCTGCTTGCAGATAAAGGATATCAAGGTCTGCCACATACAGTTGTGCCATATAGGGGAGCTGTTGATGAGTTACATTCTGCCGTTAATCGTGTGATTGGATCTGTAAGAATATTGGTTGAAAATGCAATCGGAAGAATCAAGATATTTAGAGCAGTTGATAACAACACACGTTGGAGGCATGGAAGAGAGAAGCATCATTTTGTATTCCTTGCAGCTGCAGTGTTGGCAAATCTAGGAATGATGATGGGCCATCCTATCTCCAAGACTCGCAATGAATATTTAGGAGGGCGTAATGTTCGTCATCACCGCATGCAGAGACATTAAAATTCTTGTTTAATATTAATTTTGTTAAATTCTTGTTCTTGTTGTGTTAAACATGTTTAACATTTTTAACATGTTGATCGATAGTTAAACTATTTAAACATTTTCAACAACTTCAACAAAATCAATTATTTTAAAATGTTGAAGAAAACAACCCTATTGTAAAACTTTTGACAAAACATGGATGTGGGGAAACTAACTAAAAAGGACATGGATGATGTCAAGTTCTGACATTGACTATAAGAAATATTAAAAAGTAGACAGTTGAAGTGATGATTGGAAGGCTATTGTGTTTACTTGTTGTTTTGGCACTCGCTTTGAGTGTATTTGCCGAGGAAGTGGTTCAAGAAGCAAACGCTGAAAGTCAAGGATTATCCATTAACAACAACACCGCACAACACCCAGTACATTTTCCAAGAATACCAACCAGACACTCTCTCAGCTACAGAAGTACCTTGGCTCACTCTCAAAAGCATGGTGGCCGTAATAAAATAAGTAGTGTAAGATGGAATACCTTGAGGAGGGGAGGACCAGGTGCTGTAAGATGGAACACCTTGAAGAGAGCACCAATTGGTGTCAAATTGAATACCTTGTTGAGACTTCCAATCAGCGCCCTAAGGAAATAAAAATAAAATATACGTTTTCAAATAGTCGAAAAAAATTAATATGAACATAACAAAAGACAAGCACAGCAATTAGTGCCAATATGAATATTTGTTTTTGCTACAAATTAGTTTAGGATAGTAAAATAAAGAGTGGTGCGTGGTTTATACTGAGAAGCAGTACGTCGTGTACAAATTCTAGAACAAGTGGTCGAAAAAAGGTCCAGGATATACATAACATTTCAAACGTTGATTCCTTGAGGGAAGATCCTAAATAATCAGTAGTAGAAGCCTAATAAAAGAATTAACGACGTTGTTGATATTTTGGTATTTGTCAAATCCATCCACAAGGCTGCCATATTACCAACTTTGTCTTGCCACAAGATTGTAAAAATAACGCGCACCGTCCAATGCGTGGAATTGGACCTTAAAAAGTCAATCAATGTCTGACATTGATATTTAGAAATATTAATTTAAAAAGGACGCATAGTGGGGATTGATGATTGGAAAGCTATTGTGTTTACTTGTTGTTTTGGCACTCGCTTTGAGTGTATTTGCCGAGGAAGTGGTTCAAGAAGCAAATGCCGAGAGTCAAGGATTATCCATTAACAACAACACCGCACAACACCCAGTACATTTTCCAAGAATACCAACCAGACATTCTCTCAGCTACAAGAGGAAACCAAGAAGAAGTACCCTAGCAAGTCGCTCTCAAGCACATGTTGCCGGTAGACCAGGTAGTGTCCATTGGAAAACCTTAAACAAGGGACCAGGTGGTGTCCATTGGAATACCTTGAAGTTAGGAGCTGTAAGATGGTAAATTGTAATAATAAACTATTTCCAGGCCAATACCATTATACTTGTGAGGAAACTTGTAATGTCCTAACGAATGGTCACAGGATGTTTAAAAGAATGCTATTAGTTTTACGTGATTGATTATTAATGGTTTAGCATTGTTCTGTTGTTCGATAGTTCTTCATTATCTGAGTGAAAAGATTCATGTAATGTTTGACACCAACAACCCGTGCTTACAATAAATCATGGTAACAGTCATCAGCCACATAACCAAGGCAGTGCCCTTGTTTACTTTTGCGGTCGTTGTACCACTTTTTTGTGCTGTCTTTACCACATACTCCCCTGCAATGATGCTCAATATCATAAAGATTGTTTTGCATTATCTTGCCGTATCACTTTTGTGGATCGTTGGCTTTGTTTCTTTCATTTACTTAGGCATAAGGGAATATATAAGCCAGCAAAGTATGACAGAGCTCAGAGAAACACTTGCTGACTCAGTTAGAAGACAAATGCCAAAGTTTGTACTGCTGATGTTGTCCGAAGAAGGACTCCCGCAAAACATGTCGCTCTCAGCAATGATGGAGCTTGCTTATGATTTTTTTAAGGTAGGTTCACCCTCGTGAACAATTTCAATTTAACAACAACAGAAAGTATCACTGTGGACTATTTTTGGACCCCTTGTGGTCATCAAAACGTTTATCAAATCATTGGTATTATCCGCTTCTACAAGTTTATTAATCGCTGTTATCTTGAGATTGATCGTTCCTATACTCCTGCCTGCTGTGATACTAAAATTTACAGTACCACACGCACTGTGGTGGAATATGGTCTACTTTTCTACAAAAGTATTTGAGATATTCGGTGCCATTCGGCTGCTTTCTCTTATTAGGATTTTATTCTGAATTAACACATTCAAGCAACTTTATTGAGAGACAAATGCCAAATATCCCGATTGAAGTGTTCGCATGGATGATTTACATGATGCGAAGGACGGAAGAAAGTCGAAGATGAACCTGCTAGGTCTTTATCGAGAGTTATTCCAGAAGAAAAACAAAGACTTTGATCATGTATTAATCAGTAATTTGATGGATGAAGAGTAAAGAAATAAAAGACATTTCAAGGTGAAGTAACATTTTTGTTTGACATGTTCTGTACAAACTTTTTTTCTTATCTTGAGGGGCCGCAGGCGGGCAGATAACAACAGATCAACATCATGATAATGAGGGCATCATATCACATTCATGTTCTCCTGACTGATAAGTGTCACAAAGAACATGTATAATTAGTATGTAAGGGACCCTCACGGATTATTCTCTCATCAAACAATTTTTTAATTCCCCCTTCAAAGTCCTGTAACGTTGTAACACCCGCACTTTCGATTCCGCATATCGCGTCCCGCTCCGCCTCCATCACGGAGACTTGCTAAATAAAGTGCACTAATTGTGTAATAAGGCTTTTGGTTGGATCTACAAGCGCGAAATTACACCGCAACAACCACAAAGAAACAATGAAAAGGGGTGTACTTGAAGTATATGAGCCCAATATCAGACCTCTATATTGCGGAGAAGCCCCCGAGAAGAGGTTTTGTGATAGGCAGTCATGGGGCGAGCAAATAGTGCTTCCCCCACTCAGTGAATTTATTAAAGGCAGCCTGCCTCCAGTTCAAAACGATCATAACCATGTGAATATACAGATTGATCATAGCAATACATCGTGGTACCAGAATTATCAAACTGAATACCGCTTCCTTCCTGTCAAGAATGAGTCAGTTGAGGTGCAAGCCAAGCCAATAAGCCCCTCTGAAGAACATTCTACACTAACTTTCCAATCACACAATAAGTCTGGCCAACTAAACGATGGATTGGTTTCAACACGGGAGCTTGCCTACCATATGGGTCTAACAACAGACGCAACAAAGAACTGGCGGTACAGAGATATAAGGCGGTCCTTATTTGAAAAGCTATCAGAGGATCACATTGCATTTTTGAACACAAACAATGAACACTCAATGGTGCACCAAAGGCTTCCACACAAGCAGTCACTCGTAGATTTCTGCAAGAGGATAGTAGCCGTTGTATTTCACTTTATTGTTAGAGATGCAAGCGAGCCAAAGTTCTGGAGGAGAGAAGAGCTACGTAAAGATATGATTATAGACATTGTAAGAAATGAGGATCCTGATTTCTACAGAAGGTTTAATGCATCAGCTGCAAAGTCGGTGCGTTTGTGTATAATAAAAGACAAAGTCACCGTCGGCGAGGCCATACGGAGAACGAACGAGGCTAACCAAAATACCTCATTGTACAAATAAATACAATTCATTTAAAATGTGAAACCTTGACGCAAGATATTTTTGTTAATGAGCTTAGAACGGACTATTGAAATAGAACGGACCAATAATATCGTCACTTGACGTATCGCTGTCACTGTTGCCGTCATCTCTCAAAGCCTCTTCAAGTTTATACTCAAAACTCTCAGGTCTGTGGGATCCAAGGTGTGTGTCTCTTGTATTTTAGACGAACCTGGCGCAAGTATGTCAACTCCAACCAAGTAAGTCACAAACACAAAAAAGTACTCAATGCACGCTTCCAATAAAATCAATAATGATGTTCTAAAATCTGATACATTCATTTGTGGTTTCCATGATTTTGTATTGTGCATATCCAAGAACATAGAGTCCGCCACCTTCTTGAATAGTATAGCATCGTTCTCTAGCACTTGCGGGAGGAAGAGTGGCAAGATCTTTTTTTGTTTAGCGAAATATTACAATCAACTTCCRCTTTTTCCAACTAAGATGAATCATCTGCATTTGCTACGTGGACGGGAGCATATTATCTTTAGTAGTTTAAACTACATTAATCAAAACATCGAAACATCAAAACGCTATAAATTTGATGCCACTCAGCCGGTGTCCCGTTTAATATGGGTTCATTATTCTGGGCAGATGTTCGGAGCTGGCAAAACAACGTATTAGTACAAAAACATTGCAATAATTTATAATAGTTTCGGATTACATTTTGCCGCAGCAGCAAAGCAGATTATAGCTCAATACTCTCAAAGTGAAGTATTTATTCAAGCAAAACAATAATACTAACTTTAGACCTGGAATGCATCAAACTTCCCGTACTCTCTCATACCAGTAAGCGTGATGGTATGAACCAACTGTATCATGCTTCTGAGACTTTGACTTTAAGGCCTTCTTTTTCTTTTCATGTCTGTTGCCTTGGCACTTGGACGGTGCCACTGCGTTAGACATCGTACCAATAATGTTCTGCATGAAAGTGCACTCGTTTTCGGTGAAAAAGTTGTTGATTCTTGAAAGTAGAATAAAATGAATATTTTTATGTTATTTACTCTGTTAATCATACTATATCCTCGAACTACTTCACCATGATGTGTTTGGATCGATCTATCAATATCTTATAGTCTTTCCATCAATTCGAATATCTATTGTAACTAATTACAACAGTGACACATTTGTGACGATGACAAACCAATTTGAATATACTCCCGATCAATATTTGTCCCTTATATACCATAGAATTGGATTAGTAGTCCGTACAGAGCCAAGTACATATGTAACAAACATTGAAAAACAGAAAAAAGACTTCGGACAGTTTTTCAGAGCTGATGTTCTGTTTCCTTACTTATCGGACGAGATAGCACTACAATATTCCGCTCTAATGAAGCCCAAGGAAGAATTGCTACCTTATTGGAAGACAGACCCAAAAGGCTCCTGCTTACCCACGCTTCTTTTGGGTGTGAGTGGTTCAGGAAAAACACACACAATCACCGAGTATGGAGCGCAAGGATTCATCCTATACTTTACCGCCGCCATGAGACCTCAGGATAAGGATTTTTACAGTACATTTATGGTAGGAATGGTTGAAAAAGAGATGAACAGCGTAGCGTTGACGCCCACCGACTATACGAATGGAATTCAATTGAGCGATAAAAAGGAGAAAATTGGAGCGAAGGTCATACAATTCTTCCTTTTTTTGAAACTTGCAGCACTTTTGTGTCTACTGAAGAAGTATCCAAACATGACGCCCGGCATGTTCTTTTTCGATCAGCTCAACGGAAGATCCGAGTACTATCTGCAGCTCATGTATCAATGC
>JAOPGA020000304.1:0-16886 GCA_026419775.2 Acrasis kona
GACGCGGGTATCCGCAATTGGTGAATAGATGGACGATGGTAGTTATGATGTGATTTTTTTGTATGTAGTGTTGCGTGATCATTCCTAAGTTGCTGTATGATCGGCGGTCGATGATGTTGTGTTGTTGATTTTGTAGCGTTCGATGCGTGATTCGCGAAAGTAAGCCAAAGTGTTTGGACTTGGAAGTTGGGATGGCGTGGTCTTGAGGGTTGGAGTAACTGGTCACTTTCTGTTTGTTTGTTTGTTTGTTTGTTTCTGTTTGTGTCTGATTATTGCTTCCTACTGGTTATATGTATCACACTTTGTTGTGATGGTTGCTGTTTCATTATGTACTACAGATTAACAGAGTAACCCATGATACAAGCAGAAGGAGCAGAACCCATAACCTTCGAATGATATATGTATCACAGTTTTGCTGTGACGGTCGCCGTTTCTTCATGTTCCGTAGATTAACAGTGTCAACCTATGGTACAAGCCGAAAGGGGCAGAACCCATATCGTAGGACCGTATGAAACTATGGTTTCTCAACGATTTAGTAACTCTGCCTGGATGGAAGATAGATTTGTTTTCTAATGTGAGGTTAGTGGAAACTGATGAAAGTGTCTTCTTACCTTCTTCATCTCTTGGCAGTAGCAGGTTTGGACTAGTACTCCCAAGATACGGTACCAGATGAAGGTCCATGTGATGGTCGTAGCTCATCCGTTTAGATTTGGTTCATGCAATGTGTTGTGATGATAACCGTGCCCTGATGGAAGATAGTTTTGTTCTAATGTGAGGTTAGTTGTAATTGTTGAAAGTGTCTTCTTACCTTCTTCATCTCTTGGCAGCAGCTGTGGACAAGTACTTCCAAAATACGGTACCTGATGAAGGTCCATGTGATAGTCGTAGCTTATCCGTATGGATTTGGTTCGTGCGGTGTTGTGTTGTGTTGTGTTATTGTTTTTGTTTTTCTGTTTATGTTTTTGTTGTTTGAAGTTGGCCAATTTAAAGAGTTTGAACTAGAAGAAAATTATGAAATTTGACGAGCTACTTTACAATCCTAACGGATTTTTTCCCCTCGCATTACAATGACAACTTTGACTTTTCGACATGTCAATTTTGAGTTTGACACAAAGAATAAAACATGTCTCCCTTACCTGCAGATTAAGGAAATCAATAGTGGTGAATAGCTTTTGAAAAAAGATTGAAACTTTGAGACGTATCTTCATTCGATTGAAAAACACTATAGAGCAAATAAACTCCTTTATAATAAAAGAATTGATAACTTTATAATTCTCTCAAACACATACCTTTCACAAAAGGACAATTAACAATTCTAACTTGGCCTGTAGGTGAGACGGTCTTTTTCGTCACATTCTGCAACCAGGAGATGATTGAATGGAAATCCTGGATGACTACACTGCTTTCGAGTTCATGATACTTTTAGTGCTGCAAGTAAGACATTTTTGATTTAACAACAATCATCTCAACGTTGAAGCTAACCAATCAGCGACACGGTCAACCACACCCATCCGACACACATACACCTCAAACACAGCACGTCTGCCGCAAGATATAACATCTCAACCTTATGCAGCTGTGAAAAATATATATCCAAAACGCAAGAAGCACACCAACACGTCCCTCCATTCCCAGCGCACGGACGGTTTCACCAAAAATACTAAAGCTAAACAAAAATTATCAACAACCGAACATGAAAAAACTTTTTAATAAAAAATTACTTTAAGCACTAATACTATTATTCGTGAACCTCGTCATCTTGAATGTATTTTTTATACACATCTCAACTCAGTTTGTAGACCCGTCATACCCTTTGATGCAAAGATTTACATCATTGTTGCGAAAGATTGAATCGATTGATGCGAGTTCCGTCGAACTTTTTGCTCAAGGATGGGCATTTTTCAACAGTGTAATTGTTCAGGTCCGTTAATGAAATTTACACTTTGTAATACATCTCCCTCAGCATCCAACTAGCATTCACAAGCATTAAAAAACTTATAGAATAATCAGTGATATACCTATAGATTGATTTTTGTAGTCAAATAGCGAACACCCACAAGAGTATTACCTTTTTTTTTCCACTTTATACCATTTACATTTCTTAATGCTATTTATAGATGGAAGAAAAAATACAACGAACACAATGTGGTCGTGTGCTAAAAAACAAGTATTTTTATTTCTTTATGATTTTTGAAGCTGAATCAGATGACATGCTCGGTTTTTGAAATAATGATACTTCACCTACCCAATAAATGGTACCTAGGTACTTTCGGATGTCTAAAAATATAAGGGTGTTGAGATTAACCATAAACTTCAAGATATTTAATATGTTTTGAAGAACATCAAGCATCATTAAATAAGATCACATCTAGAGATACGCATTGGACTGTATTTGGTTGGTCGACGAGTATATACATTACGTTCAATTGTACGCTATGAAATGGTTGGAGTAATCAAATCCTCCTTTTAACGCGACTAGAAATGTAGAGGTTCTATTGGTGCTACAAGATGTAATGACAGACTTATTCAAGCTGAGAATCGTTTTATAAAAACGTTTATTATGATACATGCAGAACAGCAGCTCATATTGCAGCTTTCAATCTAGCTTCAAGTCTGTTCTTTGAAAGTCTTTTGCCTTTTAGTCTTTGTACAGGTTTGTTCACATTCCCATTAAATAGCGTGTCGGCATAGTTGTAATCCTTTCTCCTTCTTGTTCCTGCCACGACATTATTAAGGTCAATGTTTGACTTGATTTGTTTGGTCTGGTCAGCTGGTTTCTTTATCCATACCGTTCTTGTTGTTTCTTTTGTGTACTTCATATTGTTGTGTTGTTTTTTGTGGCGAACCGAATTTTACATGTCATTTTTATACTATTTTCCTTCCTACTTTTTCTACAGTTCTATGGAATAGAAAGGAGAGGTTGAGTTCAATAAAATCAAGACAGATGATTACAAATTGAGTCAACGTTCGTTCATAGTGATTGTGTGATCCCCTTCAGTTGCAATCAAGACATTATTCGGATGTTGAGAGGAAGAATGATGGAAATCAAAAGTTTTGATAAATGTAAATTTTATTACGCACAGACACGTGTTGAATCAGTTAGGACGAGTTAGCCTCCGCATGATGTCTGTCTTTTGACATTGAAAATCAAATGCCATAGTTGCCTCATAGCATTTATACCAATGAGTCTAAAAGTATGATTCAATCTACTCCTCTTGCGATGATGCATCGCTTAATGTTCTGCTTGTACTTGTCCATTTAAACGTTCAAAGTAACTTGTAAAGAATCTCACGGGATGTGCTGTTGTGTTCTCATTCAAACTATCGTTACATTAGAAAGAACAAAATGTCTACTTACAACACTGTATTGTTCTGGTCATCACGTGCATTCTCTAAAGGACTCTCTGCTTACATACGATGAGATAATTTAACAATCTTTGCAACGAAAATGTTCTGGATCAGAGGTGGCACGGCGATAATGGAATCTAAATGGGATAAAAATGAATGTTATTGTGTGAAAGTTGTTATCATACTAAAAACGTTATAATACCATCATCAAAATTCGTTACACAAGCATTTAACACTTGTAGTCCAGTATCGGCTGCTTGATTGATTCAATCATTTTGTCCTGATGAACAATTTCACTTCCATGATTTCTCAAAAATGTAGATGGTCAAAGTTTTCTCCTTGGTTGAAAGTTGTAAGGTGGTTGGTTTGATTGTTATCCTCTTCATGTTGCCTACTCGTTACATTAGAAAAAATAATAATAAGGTACTTACGACATGCCTGTGACGGTGATGAAAATTCCTTGCATGTAGAATCGTCGGTCATGGTGCGCCTGTGGAGCTCTAGATTTTTCTCAATAAAGTGGCCTTTGGCAAATGTTCACATCCATTAATGTTTTTCAACGTTGGGTGTATAGGTGTAAATGTGGTTGATTCCATTCACGTCGACAATGGCATCCATCTTACCAGACTATACGCTCCATTAGTGAAATGAAAACACAATTTTACTTACGTTTGAGATAGCATGTTTTTAAAAAAGATTACTGCCATACCCTGCAGAAAATGGTTTAATGGGAGGAATCAGGACAAACATTTTGGATTGGGTCTGTTGTAGGCAATGCGGAGTTTGATAATGTGGCGGAATTTGTTGCTCTTGTTTGGTTTATTCAATGTATGTGTGATCTCAAATGCTGTAGTCGGTATTGTTGGTGAAATGGTAATTTTGGGGTCGATGGGGTTTGAGACGCTAACTCTCTTGGTTCTTTGTAATCTTGGCCCATGTTTACAAAAAAACCTTCCGTAGTGTGATGTTGAGAAATGCAGGACAGTTCGACACGCTCCAACGTAGAATGTTTGTGGATGGAATCATACGATGTGGTTTGATGTAACTGTATGTCCTCGTTGAAAGTTGTGATGGTTGTGTATGTGTTGAAAATGTCATCCATCTTGCCAGACTACGCACCATTAGTGAAATGAAAATGCATTTATTTACGTTTGAGTTGTAATGTACAAAGGCTAGTGCACATACTCTGTTGGCGGCGCACATTAGATTAATAGGAGAAAATACTCTGGAGGTTGGTGACGAAATGGGATTGGTGAGAACCAGAATGTCTCTGGATGACCATGTTGAATTAATCTTTTGTAGCCATGCGGAGTTTGATGTTGATCTTATTGCAAGTGACTATATGTGTAATGTCTTTTAATGCTTTCTGGAAATGTTGTGGCGGGTGGTGTGTTTGCTGATTGTTGCAGAAGGTAGGAGAAAGTGTAATGCGATTAATATATCCGCTAGTGATGATGTATGTTTGATCTGATGCGATGTATATACGTTGGTATGCTCAGATTTGAAATGTTGTGCGGCGTGGTGATGTCGGTGTTTCGTTTGTTGTAATGTGTTGTTGTTCAAAAGTATTTGGTGAGTGCTTGCGCAATGTTGGATTGATGCTGTCTGGTAAAGAAGGACTCTGGATTGGATCGTTGAAATGTGCCATCGGTCGTGATGCGTTGTTGTGAGCGTCGGTGTTTGTGGTGTAGTATATTGTGTGGGCAGTGTTGTGAATCTTAGTGGGAATCGAATGTGCTCTTGATGCCTTTGTGTTGTGTTTATCTGTGCGGAACAATGTTGGATTGATCGTTTCTGGTTGACGTTGTGTGGACGATGTTGTGAAATGTGTTGGTGTTGATATCTGTTGCTGGAAAATGTACTTGTTCTGGTCGTTGTACTTTCTAGTAGGAGATGGCGAAGCTTGAAGAAGGACTTTGGATCGGACTCTGTACTTGTGAACYATTCTCTCTTGTACTTTGGATAAGCAGAAAACAATACGAAACGGTACCGCAGCGACAGTAGACGTTATTCCCAAATGGTTTCACACACTACTATCAACAACGGAGAACTACTTTAAAAGTTTTCATCTCCAGTTGTCAAACGGAAAAGACAGGACCATTAAAAGTGTAGTGAGCACTTCTAACGAGACCCCTCACACGCCCACCAAGTAACCCCACTACAAGTTAACAAGATGAGAACATGAAGTACTCTGCCTAAACCTACATCACCTGGCTGCCCATCAAAAAGCAACCGGCGACGCTGAGTGGGATTGAAATGACGAAGTGAAGCATGTAGAGAAATTTCATGCCCCGGACAACAACTCTACCACACATATGGAACAGAAGAGAATAAGACGTCGACTGTTACCCCCGAAGGATGTGTGGCGTTCTAAGCGTTGACTTTTACAACATCTCCCACCAAACTGCGGATTTCGAATCCATGTGCATCCTGTGACAGTATGACCTCCCCTTCCAGTTATATGTTATGTCGTAGGTGCCCGCAATGGACATCCATAACTGGTTTGATTGCTGATTTGTGCTCACAACACAAAGGATGTGAGTGGTTGCCGTTACACCAATCCGGCAGATCAGGGCAAACCTATCAGGCACATTGCTGTGCATCGAACGGTCTTTACTTCTCATTGTCAACAGGGCACAGAGGGAAACGCTATTGTTAACCTAAAGCAAATGTACGTGGGTAAAACCAAGTCAAACCAAACCAAGCCAAACTGAACCTAAAAGGTTTTTGCCACACAGGAGAATATGTCCCGTTGTACAATGCGATGAGTGTAACAAATGAAAGTGCGACAATATGAACTTTTAGTTACGTTACCTTGATTGTGCAACAGCTGACTTCGCGAAGATGTGCAGAAACACCGACCGACTGTACAACATGTATAGCATTAACCTTCGGCAGTGAGTAACCTGGTTCAATGTCTTTATGCACAACCTTCTCGCCAATCCGGCAGAATCAGGTTTAAATGTGTGTTTCGTAAGGTATCTGAGAAAGTTTGTCAATGTCAAGATAAAGTGGGTTACTTACCTTCTTTATAGGGTGTACTTGTCTGTTGTGGTCTCAAATAGCATACGACATGGTTCTCAACGGCAGAGTGTGTGCGGCATGAATTGTTTTTGCTTCTTAGGATGTCTCCTGATGTCTTTGTTTTGGATTTGTTTTGTTTCAATTTTTTTCCTTTATCGGTTTTTATACTTGGCCGTTACAAAAATAATTAGTATGTTGGTTGACCACCACCTACACAAGCATGTTGAAGTGAGATATTCAGATTTACAACGCGTGTACAACCATTTGGAGAACTTGTATCTTTTTAAATCAAGATGTAATCACCTTCGTTGATGAAAATATCAAGAGAAGAAAATTTTTTTATAATGATGTTATTGCACCTAATGTAACATTTCCAGACGTTTCACGACATCGCACATTATATTAGCCATGCCACAATACGAACATTATTCAAACAGGTAATAAATTTAGAGTACGCATAGTTCTGTTCGGAATTAATTAGATGGTCATATTATGAGAAAGTGCTCAAATTTATTGTGCGGAATTATTTTGAAAACCTTTGTGTACAACTGGATGTGAGGGGAGTTTGATGAAACTTCAACATTAATTCGTTTTCTCAATAAATGCTAACTTTCTGTATCTGCTTCGGTCTATTGTGGTTTTTTCGTTTCCGTACCGTACAACAAACCTAATTCTGTTCTTCTTGTCTTCTCATTACGTATTTAAGGCCAAAGTGTCATCATAATGGAAGTAAAACAAATTAAATTGAACATGTTAACATATGTTTTAAGAAACGTTATTTTAAATGTAGATGATATCAGTTACCGGCCATTGTTTGTACGATGTCATCCATGATTCATGTTAAAGAATGTTGTAATATCCATTGGTGTTGTGTATTCCTCATCTGCTGTGAAAGCTGTAACGATTGCATATGACATATAATCTGGTTTGTGCCAACTATTAAATACAGGTATGCTGTAAAGTCGGAACTTCATGAAAACTTTGACGGATACGTTTTACTAGCTTCAATTTCACTTTTATTAATACTATTGATAATGGGAAACGAATTGTCAGAACTGACCGAACCACTCAACAAAATCTACCCAGATGATCCAATATTACCCAACGTAGGATTTTTTAAGACCAAATATATTCAATGATAAGAAAATTTGTTTTATTATAATACGTAGCAATATCCGCTCTCTAATAGCCAGAAGATTTAATTTGGTGCATCACCAATTGTAATTCTTCTATTGTGAATTCGCTTGTAGTTCTTGACATCAATCTTGAATTATTTTTGATTTGAAATCTTTGATACCATTTTCGTTTATGGCAACTCTCCAATCTACAGAAATGATGGAAGAAAAAGCAGTTTGTTGAGGTCAGCGACACTTATTTGGATTGCTGCGATAGTGTGTGTTGTTTTGTGAAGACCCAACAGATAATGATTCCAGAAAAGTGGTCCGTAAGAAAGCATTTGTACGCGGAGAGCGATAACTTCTGATCTTGACTAATGTGCATTGAATGCATTTCATATCATCGACATGAGGGTAATCATCGATTGTGATTCGAGCATATATATTGTAACGAGGTGATGACGTTTTCAAAAGTTCTGTTCGTTTCGGCACTTGTTGGAGAGAAGGAAATAATGACTTTTTGTTGATGAGGAGCATTCTATTCTCTGATGCAAAGTTGATTGTCAAAATTGTGTTTGTAACCGATAATCTCCTCCTTTGCAATGATTTAGATTTATTGTCTCGCCTTGTTTGATTGATTGTGTTGATTCAATTGTAATGAAYGTAAATATTTCATCGACTGTGATTGAATTCTACTATGAGCTTGTTGTGTTCCAATCTACTTGATCCATCCTCCACATTGATTTCAATGCATTTCGTATTGTCGAGACCATTCCTATAATTTATCGAATCGTTAGCTTATGGTGCTTTGGCGAGTGTCGAGGCGAATTTGATCTCCTGTCTCGTAGGTTTGATGTCCACCATTTAATCCGATCAGAACTTGTTCTTGAAAACCTTCATCTCGATCTCATCAAACGGTAAGTGCTAGTCTTCGTCTTGATGAACATTTTCTCTTGTACCGAATCTTTCGTTGCTCTGGTTGTGTGTGAATGATTGTTTGTTAGGGATGATTTCGATCATCTTTCCATCGTTGTCGTTGTTCGATTTGAGTTGCTCGCTAGTTGCTTATCTTGGCTGTAACGAGATGATGACGTAGTTCTTTTCGGTCTTTGTTCCTTCATGGTGATAAAATGATTTCGAAAAAATCATCCATCTCGCCAGGGCCATGCGGAGTTTGATAATCTTGTTAATCTTGTTGCTGGTGAATACGTGATGGCTTTTAGTCTAACTTGTAAATGTTTGTGGCGAGGTTTGTTAATTTGGCGTGGTGTTGCGTTTGTTGTAAAGTGTCGTTTTTCGAAAGTGTTTGTTGTGCTGATGTTGAAATGATCATACGTTGGTGTTGATGTGTCTTGTGCTTGATCAGGGAAAACATACTGAGCTGCATTATTTTGGTGTTAAGGTTGCGCTGTTGTTACTTCTTGTCAGGGTTGTTGTTCCATAATTTTCCTCTATTTTCTTCGTAACGTGTTTGACGTGCATTCTAAAGTACTTGTGGTATCCCTTCCTTGTGAAATCTCCCGATCGATTCGATTCTACTACTTTGATACTGGGTGTTTTGGTCTGTCGGTGGGATGTTGATTGTTGTTCATGTTGCGGTTCATTTTGCGCGATTGTGAACAGCGGACATATCTCCGGAGTTGGTGTGCGATTGTAAAGGTCGGTTCTGGGTGATTGATTCTGTAGTGCTGTGGTTATAGTTGCACCGGCGTTAATAGTGACTACAGGAGATGATGCAGTAGTAGTAGGTTCAACAATGGTGGTTTGTGGGTATGGCGGTAGTATTACGTGTTCTCGTACTATCCTCGTGTCGCGAATAATTCGGAAGGTCCTGGCTCTATTAGACTCTAGCGGTTGTGGTTGGCGTAGGCGTTGGAGTGTTGTTGGTTCTGGAGTCGGTGTAACGGTAGTGGTGGGTTGTACATGCGGTGATGCGGTGATTGGGGTGGCAGTTATAGCAGTTAAATAAGGTGTCACAGCAGTGGTAAGTGCGGCATTTATACCAGTTGGCAATCGTGGTTGTAGGAGCACAGTTGCGGTGGCTGAAGCGGTTGTAATGGATGGTTCAACAGAAGGGTGCCTATTGAAGGATGGCAATTTGGGTAGGTGTAGGGGTAGGCGATGGAGTTAGTGTTGGAGTAGGTGTTGGGGCAATTGTCAGAGTCGGCATAAGTGGTGTAGGTGTAGGGGTGGGCGATGGAGTAAGTGTTGTAGTAAGTGTTGGAGTAGATGTTGGAGTAGATGTTGGTGTTGATGTGGGTGTTATTGTGGGAGTTGGAATAGGTATTGATGTAGGAGTTAGTGCGGGAGTTGGAGTAAAAGTTGGAGTGGGAGTTAGTGTGGGAGTAGGTGTTGAAGTAGGAGTAGATATAGGTGTTAATGTAGGCGTTGGAGTGGGAGTACGAGTTGATGTAGGAGTAGGTGTTGGATTCGGTGTTATAGTAGGTGTTGGAGTTAGTGTAGGTGTTAATGTAGGTGTGGTTGTTGATGTAGGAGTTGATATAGGAGTAGGTGTTGAACTAGGTGTTGGTGTGAGAGTTGGAGTAGGTGTTGGAGTAGGTGTTGATGTCGGTGTGCGTGTTGGTGTGGATGTGGCAGTTGGAGTAGGTGTTGGTGTTGATGTAGGAGTTGATGTAGCAATTGTCGTAGAAGTTGGTAATGGCATGGCATGAAGAAAGTCACATACAAGTGGAGGTGGTGCATACTTGCGTAGCAACGGAAGTGCTGTTGTTTGGTTACGGCATGTTCGTTTTGATATCGAGGCGGTAGTTGTCTGTCAATTGCTGTATCTGTATCTGATAGGTGCTGCAGTGGGCATCGAAGTTGAAATTGGTGTTGCTGTATCTTCGAGTGTTGTTATGTGTTATAATAGATGCATTTGTGAGTGTTGATGTTCCATATCGCTCTAGTGATGTTGAAGGTGTTGCTGGTGCTAGTAACTGGATGCTGTCTATAAAAGAAGTTAGTTAAGCTGCCATGATGAATTACTTACAAGTAATGTGTCGGTGCTAGCTCTCTCCTTCTATTTTTTTTTCTACTTTTTTGCTCTTCTACTGTGTAATACTTGTATGCCGCCCAACTCCATGATGATCTTTCTGATTCGATGTCGTATAACTCTATCTGGTTGTGTTCTAGTAACATGACAAACGATGATGTTACAATAGGAGTWGAGCGGCGCCTGTTAGATGTGTATATTCGTCTTGGTAACGGTGGATGTTTTGATCTCTGATGTGCTGGTTGAAACGTGGGCTGTATGTCCGTTGCTGATGAAGTTGCGAATGATGATATGTTGTTACGAAACTTTGGCGTAAAATTCCTTCGTAGTTGAAGCGATGTGAGTATGCGCGGTTGACTTATAGATGGATAGTGGTTGTGCTGATGTGATTATTCGTATGTAATGTTGTTTGATCATTCCTAAGTTGCTGTGGCTGTGTATAATCGGAGGTCGATAATGTTGTGTTGTTGATCTTGTAGCGTTGGTTACTGGTTGCGAAAGTAGGTCGAAGTGTTTACGCTTGGAAGTTGGGATGGCGTGGATCTTGATGATTGTAAACCACTGGTCAGTTTCTGTTTGTTTGAGTCTGATTGTATTTTAGTTGCTTCCTACTGGTTATATGTGTCACACTTTGTTGTGATGGTTGCTGTTTCATTATGTACTATAGATCAACAGAGTAACCTATGATACAAGCTGAAGGAGCGGAACCCATAACCTTCGAATGATATATATATCACAGTTTTACTGTGACGGTCGCCGTTTCTTCATGTTCCGTGGATTAACAGTGTTAACCTATGGTACAAGCTGAAAGGGGCAGAACCCATATCGTAGGATCGTATGAAACTATGGTTTCTTAACGTTTTCTGTTTGGTCATAGCAACCGTGCCTGGATGGAAGATGGATTTGTTTTCTAATGTGAGGTTAGTGGAAACTGATGAAAGTGTCTTCTTACCTTCTTCATCTCTTGGCAGTAGCTGTGGATAAGAACTTCCAAGATACGGTACCAGATGAAGGTCCATGCCATGGTCGTAGCTCATCCGTTTAGATTTGGTTCATGCAATGTGTTGATTGTAACCGTGCCCTGATGGAAGATAGTTTTGTTCTAATGTGAGGTTAGTTTGGATCGTTGAAAGTGTCTTCTTACCTTCTTCATCTCTTGGCAGYAGCTGTGGATAAGAACTTCCAAGATACGGTACCATATGAAGGTCCATATGATAGTCGTAGCTTATCCGTATGGATTTGGTTCATGCAGTGGTGTTGTGTTTTTGTTTTTGCTTTTCTGTTTGTGTTTTTGTTTTTTGAAGTTGTCCAATTTATAGAGTTCGAAATAGAAGAAAATTATGAAATTTGACGAGCACGTAACGGATTTTTTTCCCTCGCATTACAATGACAACTTTCCGACATGTCAATTTTGAGTTTGACACAAAGAATACAACATGTGTTTGTTACTTGCAGAATAAGGAAATCGATAGTGGTGGATAGTCTCATGAAAAAAGATCGGAACTTTGAGAAGTATAGAAAAACACTAAAGAGCAAATAAACTTCCGGAAGTTTGAATTTTTGACAACAGAATTGACAACTTTAGAAATCCTCTCAAAGACATACCTTTCGCATAACGATAATTAACAATTCTAACTTGGCCGTCTGTAGGGAAGATTAGATAATCCATTTAATCATCAATAGATGATTCCTATGGATGACTACACACTACTTTTGAGTTCATGATACCTTTTATGCTGCAAGTAAGACATTTTTGATTAGCCATCAACTTCAAGATATTTAAGAACAACAAGATGTATTGAAGAACAACAAGCATCATTTAATAAGACCACATGTAGAGATACGCATTGGATTATATTTGGTTGGTCGACGAGAGTATATACATTACGTTTAATTTCCAAGAACATTGCTGTTTGTAGAAAATACTTCGCTGATGAAGTAGTTGGAGTAATCAATTCCTGTTCTAACGCGACTTGAATTCTAGAGGTTCTATTGGTGCTACAAGATATGTAATGTCAGACTTATTCGAAATTGCGCGCATTTTTAAACTCTAAAAAGCTGAGAATGGTTTTATATAAAACATTTATTATGATACATGCGTGTTGAACAGCAGCTCATATTGTAGCTTTTAATCTTGTTTCAAGTCTGTTTTTTGAAAGCCTTTTGCCTTTTAGTCTTTGTACAGGTTTGTTCACATTCCCATTAAATAGCGTGTCGGCATAGTTGTAATCCTTTCTCCTTCTTGTTCCTGCCACGACATTATTAAGGTCAATGTTTGACTTGATTTGTTTGGTCTGGTCAGCTGGTTTCTTTATCCATTCTGCTCTTGTTGTTTCTTTTGTGTACTTCATATTGTTGTATTGTTGTTTTTTTCGACGAACAGAATTGTACATGTCATTTTTATACTATATCCTACTTTTTCTACAGTTCTGTGGAACAGAAAGGAGAGGTTGAGTTCAATAAAATCAAGACAGATGATTACAAATTGAGTCAACGTTCGTTCATAGTGATTGTGTGATCCCATCCAGTTGCAATCAAGACATTACTCGGATGTTGAGAGAAAGAATGATGGAAATCAAAAGTTTTGATAAATGTAAATTTTATTACGTCCAGATTTGAATCAGTTAGAGTTAGCCTCCGCATGATGTCTGTCTTTTGAAAATCAAATGTCATAGTTGCCTCATAGCATTTATACCAATGAGTCTAAAAGTATGATTCAATCCACTCCTCTTGCGATGATGCATCGCATAATGTTCTGCTTGTACTTGTCCATTAAAACGTTCAAAGTAACTTGTAAAGAATCTCACGAGATGTGCTGTTGTGTTCTCATTCAAACTATCGTTACATTAGAAAGAACAAAATGTCTACTTACAACACTGTATTGTTCTGGTCATCATGTGCATTCTCTTAAGGACTCTCTGCTTACATACGATGAGATAATTTAACAATCTTTGCAACGAAAATGTTCTGGATCAGAGGTGGCACGGCGATAATGGAATCTAAATGGGATAAAAGTGAATGTTATTGTGTGAAAGTTGTTATCATACTAAAAACGTTATAATACCATCATCGATATGTTGACTTACACAAGCATTTAACACTTGTAGGTTCCAGTGTCGGCTGCTTAATTGATTCAATCATTTTGTCCTGATGAACAATTTCACTTCCATAATTTCTCAAAAATGTTGATGGTCAAAGTTTTCTCCTTGATTGAAAGTTGTAAGGTGGTTGATTTGATTGTTATCTTCTTCATGTTGCCTACTCGTTACATTAGAAAAAATAATAATAAGGTACTTACGGCATGCCTGTGATGGTGATGAGAATTCCTTGCATGTAGAATCGTCGGTCATGGTGCGCCTGTGGAGCTCTAGATTTTTCTCAATAAAGTGGGCCTTTCCATTAATGTTTTTCAACGTTGGGTGTATAGGTGTAAATGTGGTTGATTCCATTCACGTCGACAATGGCATCCATCTTACCAGACTCTACGCACCATTATTGAAATGAAAACACAATTTTACTTACGTTTGAGATAGCATGTAATAAACATGTATAAAAAGATTACTGCCATACCCTGCAGAAAATGGTTTAATGGGATGAACCAGGACAAACATTTTGGATTGGGTCTGTTGCAGGCAATGCGGAGTTTGATAATGTGGCAGAATTTGTTGCTCTTGTTTGGTTTATTCAATGTATGTGTGATCGTTTCTTCATGATTTGATGTATATGTGTGATCTCAAAGTTTTCTCCTTGATCGAAAGTTGTAAGATGTTTCGATTGTTATCAACAAGACTATTCGTTACATTAGAAAAAGTAATAATAAGGTACTTACACCATATGGGTGATGAGAACACTCTTAGGTTATTCTTTCCTTGTCAAATGTCTATTCTTTACAGCCCAGTGGATCTCAGACAAACTTCGTTGTTCCTTCATGGGATTGGTTTTTGTTAAAATGTATTTGTTAATGTCTATGGGATACAATGCTGTAGTCGGTTTTGTTGGTGAAATGATAATTTCGGGGTCAATGGGTTTGGTTCTTGTAATCTTGGCTTATGTTTACAAAAAAACCTTCCGTAGTGAGCATGATGTTGAAAAATGCAGGACAGTTCGACACGCTCCAACGTAGAATGTTTGTGGATGGAATCATACGATAAGGTTTGATGTAAATGTATGTCCTCGTTGAAAATTGTGATGGTTGTGTATGTGTTGAAAATGTCATCCATCTTGCCAGACTACGCACCATTAGTGAAATGAAAATGCATTTATTTACGTTTGAGTTGTAATGTACAAAGGCTAGTGCACATACTCAGTTGGCGGCGCACATTAGATTAATAGGAGAAAATACTCTGGAGGTTGGTGACGAAATGGGATTGGTGGGAACCAGAATGTCTCTCGACGACCATGTTGAATTAATCTTTTGTAGCCATGCGGAGTTTGATGTTGATCTTATTACAAGTGACTATGTGTAATGTCTTTTAATGCTTTCTGGAAATGTTGTGGCGGGTGGTGTGTTTGCTGCTCTTGCGATTGTTGCAGAAGGTGGGAGTGTAATGCGATTAATGTATCTGCTTGTGATGATGTATGTTTGATCTGATGTGATGTATATACGTTGGTATGCTCAGATTTGAAATGTTGTGCGGCGTGGTGATGTCGGTGTTTCGTTTGTTGTAATGTGTTGTTGTTCGAAAGTATTTGATGAGTATTTGTGCGATACAATGCCGGATTGCTGTCTGGTAAAGAAAGACTCTGGATTGGATTGTTGAAAAGTGCCATCGGTCGTGATGCGTTTTTGTGAGCGTTGGTGTTTGTGGTGTAATATGTTGTGTCGACAACGTTGTGAATCTTGGTGGGAACCGAATAAGCTCTTGATGCGTTTGTGTTGTGTTTATCTGCTGTTATCTACTTGTTGTGTATCTGTGCGGAACGATGTTGGATTGATCGTTTGTCGTTGATGTTGTGTGGACAATGTTGTGAAATGTGTTRTTGTTGATATCTGTTGCTGGAAAATGTACTTGTTCTGGTCGTTGTACTTTCTAGTAGGAGATGGCGAAGCTTGAAGAAGGACTTTGGATCAGACTCTGTACTTGTGAACCATTCTCTTGTACCTTGGATAAGCAGATAACAATACGAAACGGYACCGCAGCGACAGTAGACGTTATTCCCAAATGGTTTCACATACTACTATCAACAACGGAGAACTACTTTAAAAGTTTTCATCTCCAGTTGTCAAACGGAAAAGACAGGACCATTAAAAGTGTAGTGAGCACTTCTAACGAGACCCCTCACACGCCCACCAAGTAACCCCACTACAAGTTAACAAGATGAGAACATGAGGTACTCTGCCTAAACCTACATCACCTAGCTGCCCATCAAAAAGCAACCGGCGACGCTGAGTGGAATTGAAATGACGAAGTGAAGCATGTAGAGAACTTTCATGCCCCGGACAACAACTCTACCACACATATGGAACAGAAGAGAATAAGACGTCGACTGTTACCCCCGAAGGATGTGTGGCGTTCTAAGCGTTGACTTTTACAACATCTCCCACCAAACTGCGGATTTCGAATCCTTGTGCATCCTGTGACAGTATGACCTCCCCTTCCAGTTATATGTTATGTCGTAGGTGCCCGCAATGGACATCCATAACTGGTTTGATTGCTGATTTGTGCTCACAACACGAAGGATGTGAGTGGTTGCCGTTACACCAATCCGGCAGATCAGGGCAAACCTATCAGGCACATTGCTGTGCATCGAACGGTCTTTACTTCTCATTGTCAACAGGGCACAGAGGGAAACGCTATTGTTAACCTAAAGCAAATGTACGTGGGTAAAAACCAAACTAAACCAAACCAAGCCAAACTGAACCTAAAAGGTTTTTACCACACAGGAGAATATGTCCCGCTGTACAATGCGATGAGTGTAACAAATGAAAGTGCGACAATATGAACTTTTAGTTACGTTACCTTGATTGTGCAACAGCTGACTTCGCGAAGATGTGCAGAAACACCGACCGACTGTACAACATGTATAGCATTAACCTTCGGCAGTGAGTAACCTGGTTCAATGTCTTTACGCACAACCTTCTTCGCCAATTCGGCGGAATCAGGTTCAAATGTGTGTTTCGTAAGGTATCTGAGAAAGTTTGTCAATGTCAAGATAAAGTGGGTTACTTACCTTCTTTATAGGGTGTACTTGTCGGTTGTGGCCTCAAATAGCATACGGTATGGTTCTCAACGGCAGAGTATGTGCGGCATGGATGCTTCTTGCATTTTAGGATGTCTCCTGATGTCTTTGTTTTGGATTTGTTTTGTTTCAATTTTTTTCCTTTATCAGTTTTTATACTTGGCCGTTACAAAAATAATTAGTATGTTGGTTGTACACCACCTACACAAGCATGTTGTAAGTGAG
>JAOPGA020000309.1:0-94253 GCA_026419775.2 Acrasis kona
TCCAACACCGACACCCACCCCTACACCAACGCCTACACCAACACCTACACCAACACCTACTCCAACACCGACACCTACTCCTACACCAACGCCTACACCGACACCTACTCCAACACCAACACCGACACCCACCCCTACACCAACGCCTACACCTACACCTACTCCAACACCGACACCTACTCCTACACCAACGCCTACACCGACACCAACACCTACACCAACACCGACACCCACCCCTACACCAACGCCTACACCCACTCCAACACCTACTCCTACACCCACTCCTACACCAACGCCTACTCCAACACCGACACCCACCCCTACACCAACGCCTACTCCGACCCCTACACCGACACCAACCCCTACTCCAACACCTACTCCAACACCTACTCCCACCCCTACTCCAACACCGACACCCACTCCTACACCTACTCCTACACCTACTCCAACTCCCACCCCAACTCCTACACCAACACCTACTCCTACTCCCACTCCAACACCTACACCGACACCCACTCCAACGCCTACACCCACTCCAACGCCTACACCTACTCCCACACCCACTCCAACACCCACCCCTACACCTACTCCTATTCCTACACCGACACCAACACCAACTCCTACACCAACACCCACTCCAACGCCTACACCGACACCAACGCCAACGCCTACACCCACTCCAACACCAACACCTACTCCCTCCCCAACGCCTACTCCAACACCCGCACCTACTCCAACACCTACATTAACAACCACTTCAACTCCAACACCAACGCCTACATTAACGACTACCACTCTATCACCTACTGCATCATCGACATTTACTCCTGCTGTGACTCCCACGTTGACACCGACACCAACTCTAGCAATAACTCCTACTTTTACCAGAACAACCTCACCTACTCAAACACCAACTCAGACGCTAAATAACACTTTTCGACCTGCAGTACCAAGTACTGATTCTAGCACCGTTGCACTATCAATGGATAATATCAATCAAGTACTAAGTTATTTTGGTGGAGTAAACTCTGATTCCGTTAACAGTGGTGGTGTGCCAGTTGTGTCTGTGGATAAAACAGTTAATAATCAGACTTTTATTCAGATAACATCAAATTTCGTTAATAGAACACCAATAAGAAGAGCACTTTCGTCGCTAACAAAAAGATACAACGTGACCAATCTCTATTGTACATTTAATATCGCCACCTGTTCCCTTGGCACGAACCCTGTTGAACTGTGGTTGAACAGTGGTTCTTCATTTGTCAGATTAACTTTTATTTACGACGCTGTTCCATACATTCATTTAAAAGTAACTCAGGATTCATATACTCAAGCTGTTAAGAAGGTTTTTTCTTTTGATTTAATGACAACCTATTCAGCCGTCATACGTATTTTAGGTCAAGATGATGGTAGTGTATTCGTAGAATCTACGGTATATCAAGATAGCGCTGCGGTCAAGTCTTTAAATATGCAGCTTCCGCAAACATTTACCATTGACAGCTTTTACAACCAACCCTCCAGTCTAGTTGTGTCACAGAGTAATATCATTAACAATGATACAAGCCTTATTAGTCGTGGTTTGAAGGATATTGACCTCAACGCCACAATATTGATCTACAATCTTTCGTTCTCCTCTAGAACTACGAACGCTTCAACTACTTCTAGTGTAAAATCGGACTCGTCAGAAGTCAGCAATATTACTATCATAATAGCGATTTCCGTGGTGCTAATTGCTGTTGTTTTACTTATGATACCATTACTTGTAATGGTTCTTTTTGTGATGTGTAAGAAGAAGCATAAGATTGTAGGTGTGAACCATCCTTCAAACCATCCACCATACGAAGACGTAACTTTTTAAAGATTTTTACCTGACTCACACAGGATAGATTGAGAACGTAGCGCCGCAGTTAGCACCAATGCACTAGTGAACAAGAAGACATGTATTATTAAAATGTTTAATTTCCAAATTGTTTTTGTCGTACTCATTTCCGATATTTTAATGATCAATGACACCAATATTTTTTCATTGTGCAATCCCATCTTCGATTTTGGTCTTGATAAATAATAGTTGACCGTTATCAACCAATTTTCAACAAGATGAACCATTCACAGTATCAACAAGGATCAAAACCAGCCCATAAACTCAAAAAAGAAATTTATACTTACGAAGCACCATGGATGATCTATGGTCTAGGCTGGAGTGTGAGGGAAGACAAACCATACAGACTTGCGATAGGTAGTTTCATAGAAGAGTACGCAAACCAAGTTGAAATTGTTCAATTTAGCGAAGGAGAAAATACTTTCAAGAAGATTGCGTCTTTTGAGCACCCCTACCCAACAACAAAAATTCAATGGTTCCCCTCAACCAACACCAGCAACGAGGACTTGCTGGCAACTACAGGCGATTATCTACGACTTTGGAGTGTTAGAGACGATGGTTCGGTTCAAAAAAGACATGCATTCAACAATAATTCAAACGCAGACTTTTGTGCCCCGCTAACTTCGTTTGATTGGAACAGCGACGATCCAACCATCATTGGAACAAGCAGCATCGACACCACTTGCACCATATGGGACGTGGTGACCGGAAAAACCAAGACACAGTTAATTGCCCACGACAAGGAAGTCTACGACATTGCCTTCGCGAAAGCAAAGGACATTTTCGCATCGGTTGGGGCTGATGGAAGCGTTCGCATGTTCGATCTCAGGAGGTTGGAACATTCAACAATTATCTACGAGAGTCAGGACTTGACACCATTGTTAAGAGTGGGATGGAACAAACAAGATCCCAACTACTTGGCCACCATCATGATGGACAGCCCAAGGGTGGTCATCTTGGACATTCGCGTTCCTTCCTTACCCGTCGCCGAACTAGGGCCCAATTCAGGACACACCAAGAGCGTAAGTATACATTTTCATCAACATTCATCACCCATCGATTAGGTTAATTCGATAGCATGGGCACCTCATTCATCGCGTCACATTAGCACTGCAGGAGATGACTGTGATGCTTTGATTTGGGATTTGTCGAGTTTACCCAAACCAATCGAAGATCCCATATTGGCTTATAGAGCAGAAGCAGAGGTGAATCAGCTGCAATGGTCTGCGTTGCAAACTGAATGGATTTCAATTTGTTTTGATACAAAGATGCAAATATTGAGGGTGTGATAAATAAATTGTTGTACTTTTTAAATAAAATGGTTGTAAGATTTTGTTACAATGACGTCTGAGTCTGCTCCGTCTTTTGTGTGCGTTGAATGTAATGCTAATGTACCACATATCACTTTTGTACATTTTGGGAGCATAAGATTGCATATATGCGTATGATTTGACGAAATACATTCTTGTTTTTGACATTTTAAAGAACAAGTGCGGCAGAGTGGCAGATAAATATGTGGAATATGAATTGGTGACGATCATGCTGGACTTGTTGTTGCACTGCAAACAGGCATACTCACACGTGCTTCATAATTTAATTCCGCACCACAGCGCACAAAATGTATGGTCATGCCATCATCCTTATTTTGACATTTTATAGACAAGAGTAGAACTTATTCGCATGGCACTTTTTTCAATATTATTGGATGCGTGTAAGGTTACATTTTCAAATTTTTATTTACTCTGAACAGACATTACTTTTCTCCATTCAAATACACAAGGAAAGAAACTAAATTTTTCGGAACACGGAGTGTTATTTTATCGCTTGTTTTTCGCAAGCATGATGTCATTTCTGGCCTTCATTGTTGGAACACTCATCGCCTCCGTTTTGGTGATCAAATTACTAAATGGTGGATACGTTAAGAAGGCAAAAAACATCAACTCTCATTTTGGAAGTTACGGCCTCATCACGAAAGTTGGCATCCTGACGTCATTCGCACAAGTTGGTTACATTCCAATGATGATTTGGGACTATCCGGGTGAAATCATACACACTGTTTCTCTATTTCATTTCAGCAGCAACATGGTGGGTTCAAAAGTAGCCCTCCAATGCGACGGATACATTCCCGCTTTATTCGTCGTGGGTTTTGGAGTCATCTGTAGAACACTTTGCTATCGATTCATTAGTTTGTATGCAGCACCACTGTTATGGTAACCATTCATGTATATTAAAATTATGATTTATTTGGACTTTTTTTTGTAAACCTATTGGTAGCATTTGTAAATTTGTTCAAATCTGGCGAGCTCGAAGAAAGGCGTTTAATGTTCTTTAATTGACTCAGTGGAGATGGCGGGGTGTGCGGCGATGCTTTATCGCTCAAATCATCCAGATCAATCTCCGGCACATAGAAACGACTTCTCCTCGAATCAGCCCCTCCAAATATACTATTCATCGAGATTTCTTCTTGAGCGGCTCTTTTAGGAGACAAGTTCTCTGTACCCGATAGCTTTCGAAGAGGAGAGGTGTCCAATTGAATGGTGTGTCTTTGGAGTGAAGTCTCGCTGGTCGATGATCTCTTTCGAGTGTCAATCGTGTGATGTTGAACATTGTCGTCATGAAGGAAATAAGTGTTTAGGATGGAAAAGACGTATTCAATCTCTTCCATGGTCCTCCTCATCATCATGTACCCAGTACCTGCGTTGGTCTCATCGATGCTCTTTTGATATTGCTCCAATCTTCTCTTATGCTTTCTATTTTGAATGTTTAGCTTCAAGTAAAGCTTTTCTGTTTGTTTGATTTGCATGCGCATTTGTATTCTTCTAAAGTGACGTTGGAGCACCCTTGCTGCCTTATCCCTTCTCATTTCCTCCTCCTCTGCTATTTCCTGCTGTACGCTTTTGTACTTTTGACTCGATAAAGATAGCTCGGTAGCACACTCCATGAGCGTTTTCTTCAACACCGTTACTTGTTGTTTGTAATTGAAAGCAGTGGTGATGAGATGGGACATGGTCCTAGCGTACAGTTGATCCCGTAGTCCCTGTGATAAACACTCCCTCTTGAGACGTGCTTCATTCGACAAACTAGATTGATACATTTTATGTGCAATGGACAGCCAATGACTGGTCGTTACAACGTGCTTTTCTCTTTCGATGAGATGTGTTTCCAAATCGTTGAGCAGACTGACCGTATCTAGTGGGTCATTTGAGTCCTTCTTGTTCTTGTCGTATAATGAAATAGACATGACCGATAAATGCAACGAGTTCAAGTTCTTTTTCACATCATCATCGTCAAAGCTATCAGGTGGAGTTGGTTCGCACTGTTCGTCATAAAATACATCTCTGATTCGATCCAAGATTTGATCTGCAATGTCGTCCGAATCAACATCTGCGACTGATTTTGTATTCTTTTCTATCATGCTCTCGACTAATTTGGTCAGTGCATCCGATTCTTCCTTGAATGTGATTGGTTTGATGATTGAAATCAAATCTTGTACATCATGATATGCGTCATGGTCGAAATGTAAAATATTGGAATCGTCTTCTTCATCCTCTCTTTCCATCTCTTGTATCCGTGCGTTTAGTTGCTCTTTTAATTGTTTTGAGAATGAATCACATTCGGATTCGATTTGAATGTAACGATCGTTGTTGCTCATGAATGGGCTCTTGCTTTGATACTGTGATAATAGTTTTTGAACGATGGATTGAATGCCTCCGTCGGAAACTTGTTCTTCTAACACTTTGATTCTATCCTCTTGTTGTTTATTCAAATCCTTCAAGGAACGAATCATTTTTGGTAAATCTTGGACCAGAGCATGTTGGTGTGGAGAAGAATCAATCTTTTCATTTTTATGAAGATTAATGTTATTGGACCAAGTCATTACCGATTGAGATCTTTTGTGTTTTTTAAAGTTTTTTCTAATCTCTGAAGGCGGGATGATGTAGCTATCATCCAAGCTGAACCGAACGGGTGATTTAATGTAATTCTCGATTGAGATTTCTGGAGTAATTGGAGGATCATCTTCTGGTGGTGGAATTGGCATGTCATCTTCGTCGGAATCATTATAGCTAGGAGGTGGAATATTATCATCTTGTATGGATTCAATTTCCACAATCTTGTCGTTCAATTCATTCTTTAACAATTCACACTGTTGCAGGCTCAACACCAATTCTTCATCCTTGTTGTAAATGACTTGCTCTAGTTGACTATTTTTTATTCGACTCTCATGTAGCTCGTGTTTAACATGAATTAACTGTTTCGTAACGGCTTCTAATTGCATCTGCAACATTTGATTGGAATCTTGAGAAAGAAGCTTATGAGCAGTTATTTCAGAGTCTTTTTGTAAAGTGATGGATTTGACCAAATTATCTTTTTTCGAAACTTCATTTTCCAACAAATCATTGCGCTGTAATAAGATCTCTATTTCTGTACTACGTTCCTCTAGAGATAGCGTTGCATCCTGCAATTTTTTCTTAATTGCATTCAACTCCATCTCATTTAACTTGGTTTCTTCTTGCAAAGTCTCATACTCTATATCTCTATTCGCAAGCTCATCCTCCAAGGTATTGATTTGTTGAGCTTTGTTCCATAATGATGACTCCAATTCAGTAACCTGTGATTCATGATTTAAATCTTTGACTTTTAGTTGCCTCGTGATTTCCTGGTCCAACGATTTTTGATTCAGTGTTGATTCGCTGGCCAAGTTCTTATCCATTTGTATTTGGAGTTGTTTCTTCAAATCCTTGATTTGATTCATGTATAAAATGTTATTCTCCTCTTGAATAGAATTGATCTTGTCAGCCTCCATTAGCTCTTCTTCAAGTAAGCTACATCTGTTGTCGATTTGTTCAATTTGAGATTGCAGTTTGGTGCTCAACATTTTATAATCTACGGTCTCGTTGATCTTGGCAACCGTCTTCACTTTCATTGCCCTCTGACCGAACCCAAGCGTACTCACAGTTTCTTGTAGATTAGATGCTGCTGGACCAATAGTAACGATGATTCTAGTTTTGCCGTTTCCAGATAAACTATCTTGTAGCAACCTAGTTAGCTTTGAATCCCTGAATGGTATGTGGGACTGGTTAGCCTCCAAACTATGAACTACTATTCCTAATGTACTAAGTGATAGATTGATATATTTAGCTTCCTCTTTACGCACTCCAGATGCTCCTGTTTTTTTTAGTCTTTCGCTGCCTGCCAAATCCACAAGAAATAGATTAGCTGTCGTTACTTTTTGACAGCTATATCCATCGGGACCGTACACAGTTTGCCTTTTTTCCAAACATAATATTAAACAAGCATGACTTCTGCTTGAGGATGCGTTCATTTTTGTCAAGGCTGTGGTCCGGGCTTCATCTCCTTTCTCGAATAATTGCATGCATTGTTCACTGGATGTCACGAGCTCTTTACATACTCCATGTATATGAATTCCGACGTCAGGATCTTCGCGTATTTGTAGGTTTTTATTTTCGGGATTTAAAAGGTCTTGTATCTGATAGATATTTAATAGCTTTAAGTTATTGAAAAACTTACTAACTCCATGTAAATTTGAATATAGCTCATGTACACTACGTATTCATTTTCTTTGTCCCTTTGTATGGTTTGAAATATTTCATCCACAGACCTAGGAATTATTCCAAGATGGTTGCTATCCCTAGAGCACAATGTGTGAGTTTTTCCGGTTCCTGTTTGACCTGTTCAATGTTAAATCATACTTCTAAAAACAAACGTACCGTAGCAAAATATTGTACCATGATATCCAATAAACAAATCCTAGTGGCATGTAAAATAGTTGAAGGAAACAAAAACTCACGCGAATTGCCTCCAGAGCTACATCTTCGTACACAGTTTCTTGTGTATCATAAACAGAAAACACTCGATCAAAGTCGAAAACTTTTTCCTGCGCTGATTTTCTTTTGATAACAACACGATTAATTTTGGAGTCAAGTTGGACGCCTTCATCAATAGTTTCGTCACTTTTTGGAGGACGGCATCTTACGAATACTTTTATTCTTGTTCTTCCCTCCTTATGGCCGGCACTGCTCATGCTTGATGAGTATGCTGTATCGGTGTATGCCTATCTTTAGTAAAAGAGCTATTTTGTAACTATTGCGGCATATATCAATACACATTGATGGTTCTAAAACCTGCCATGACAAAATAAGCTTGACCGAGTACAAACTTCAATCAGAAAAGGAGATCTAGGTAATGTTTTGCAGCAGGATGAGACCGGATGGGATCTACTGCGGATTCCTAACAGAGGAAAATAGAATTGAATGCAAACTCGACAACATTTGTTCATACATAACCATGGAGCTATATGTAAATGGTATTTAGAATGTGAGTCGTACCTCCACTCAACACCATCTTTGCATTCCCATCAATCCCCTCCCACTGCAATCCCTTGTTTTGCTCAATGGTCACTTGCTCACGTAAGGATGTTGCATCGTACCTGTTCATCAAGTTTGACTCTGCTCTCGTTGTCGAATGTGTTCATCCACTTGTAGATTTGCCAATATTAAAACATCATCAACTTTACTATCAGAGATACATAAAAATCTTAAGTGAGATTCTTTGTCTCTTCATGTGAACTTGTCAATTCTCACAATTTTGTAATGTTGGTGAGAACTTGTCATATGAACCCAAAGAAATGACACCACTGGAGTGGTTGGTGAAAATTATACGTGGTAACCACAATAATACTACTATTACGACTGATTCCAGTACACCGAACAACAACAATACCAGAGGAAGAGTGCAAAGTGATTTACCATTTACATCCAGAATTAGGAAACTCCATTTAGATAGAAGAGATGATTTGTTCCAATTAATATCTGGTATTAGGCGCATCGAAAGCACAAAGAGAGAGATACAGACTGATATTGACATTATTGTTCACAACCATCATCGTGAGGCTATAAACCCAGAGGAGTTGATATCAGATCTTTACAATATGCTATCCTTACAATTGCAGTTCAACATGAATTGTGTAAGATTAAAAGTAAAAGGCTCAGATTTATATTTATGTGACACTATGGATGGACTTTCTTTGAGTTCTAGGAAAGATGGCTCGACTTTATTCAGACAAAAGGGAAATGACATGGATGGATATATTTACATTTCTGCAGAATGCATTCACAGAGTAGTGGCTGTAAGTGGGGCACGTCTTGTTATGGTAGACAACCATCTAGATACCGTTCAATTTTGTACATTTCGTAAAAATTACAGAGAAAGTGGTTCATTCTTCTTGTCTTTATATCACCATCCTGACAATCTTGTTATCCTCAATAACTTTATTTACATTTCAGTCGACAAACCCCCTTTAAATTTTAGTTTAAAAGAATCACAGCTGTTTACTAACAATCTATCATTTTCTCCTAATCATTGCCAAATCTCGACCATTTGTGGGTCTTATCTTGGCGTAGAGGGAACTAGTGTAGTGTCACTTACCAAATCATCCATAATGACATGTTGGGTTGTAGTAAACACGGAGAATGGTGTCATGTTACGATCCATGCCAACAAGTCAGTATATTTCACAATTCAATGATAGAAGTGGACGATGCGTACTGACTGATAAAGAACATGATGCGGCGATATTCAAGGTGGGGATGGGAATGAGAGGTTACGACACATACAGCTTCAAATATGATAGCCAATATTACTTGTGCCACGAGGACTTGGGTTATATTCGATGCGTTGGTCTGAAAATCATAGTGCCCGCTAGGAGCCAAGAAAGCTTGTGCAAAGGATCATCCTTTATCATAATAAAATATATTCATTAACACATCCTATTTAACTTTGCAAAATCAACTTGAGGAGGTATTATTTTGTAAAAAGCTGCTACATACATTGGGTCATAAATGATTGGACGGCATCATGTCTCGTCAAAGTGATTATTCAATCAATACCAAAATATTTTCGACAATTTAAGCAATTGTACTGTAGATAATTTGTCCTGAGAGGTATAAATATTAATTTTTCAAAATCAAGCAGCTCAAACAAACCGAAAAACACATCACACAAATGTCTGGAGTAGAACAATCACTAGTTATCAACAGCAGAAAGCGTAAGGTCTTGGAAGATGCTGCAGTGTCTCCATCCAAGGTGGCTAAACAAGAAGAACCCGAGATTCAAGCAGACAATGAAGTCCAAGATGATGTTGTATCTAAAGAACTAACTGATGGCGAACAGAGTAGCAGTGACGACGATGAAGACACTCAAGAATTGCCGTGCGCTGGTACCAAGGAAAAGATACAAGAAGAAACGGTTGAGGAATCAAATGAGCAAAATAGTGCTGACGAAACCTGCAATACTGCCTCAAAACAACAAGAGCAGAAGAAGAATCCCTTCTGGAGCGTTTTTGGCTACTTTAAGGGAGTAGTGTTTGGTTAACAACAACAACGATTGTTCTTGTACTTTTAAATAGCACTGTAAATAGAAATAAAAGTTATTGTTTATGAATCTTTGGTTTCCATACATTATTGGTGGTCTCACTTTACGTCTCGGTATTAGTGGTAAAGTACGAGCTACGCTATTGTTCTTGCTCCTCGTGATATTGTCTGCATCAAATACACATTTAGTGTTGAATGTAAGTGGGTGGATGGGATGAACACTTGGCTCTAACCGTAGCCCAAATGGGTCCTCGTATAAATGTTTTTTGTCATCTTTAAAAATGTTCATGATGCACTTATTAATTTCAACTTCACGTTGTGTTAAATAACTAACCGATTCTTTCGGGAAAATATTGTTGGGTGGCGGATTCAAGTAGTTTATGTGCTGGGAAACTAATTTTATCCCTTCGTGTATGCGTGCCATTGTGCCCCTTGTAAGAATTTTATTCAATTCTTGTTTAAGAAGCTCATCCTTGTTGTTCGTTTTTGATAATTGGTTGAGTAAATTGGGTATATAATCATTAGGTAGGTATTTAAGCTCTTGTTCAATTACATGTCTATCATCTTGCAAACCGCCTAACCGCTCTGCATCCGTTAACCAGGATGAGAGTTGATTAGAAATGTCTGTGTAGTTTGAGTAAAAATCGATGGGTGAACATGTATTGAATGCAGTGGGGAGGAAGTTATGATTGGCCAGGTTCGAGCGAGGTTCTTTTTTCTTTTTTGATTTTCTTGAAGATCGTTTTTCGTCTTTATGAGAGAATGGTTGATACTTGCGCTGTATGGCCTTCAAGCTCCGAAGTTGTGCCGTTGTTGTTGATTTAGTTTTTCCTAAAGTTTGATTTGTCTGATCATGCTGGCCATGTATTAGACGATATAGGTCGTTTTGTTCGTCCCCTTTCCAAAATGATAAAGCATCCCATATCGCGCTACCAAAATACTTTTCCTTTGGTTGTGAGAATCCAAAAGGTCTCTCGAAGTCAAGATTCTCGTTGTCATTATACTCTACGCGTTGGTTGGCGCTACGAAGTGAGTTTATAACTTGTTGCCTCCAGTCCTCATTGTCCAACATGAAGAAGATATTTACAAAAATAATATTTATTTAGGCCTGATCCACGTTGTGGTCTTCATAATGTGATTTAAATAATACGGTTTGCCGGATGCCGTGTCCATTCTCATCTCCCATCCATGTGGCAATGGAGGTCCAACATTCTGGGGTGCTAATATCTCTCTATCATTGTAGAACTCGTTAGGAATAGTCTTTTTAGCCCAGTTAGGTACTGGTTTAGATAGAGTCCGAGGGTCTGTCCATGTGGTGGCCTTTGTATTGTGGTCTATATAATACGTTCTATTCTGTGTAGTGTCTATGCTTTGCTCCCAACCTTCGGGAAGTGGGACTTCAACATTGTAGTTTGGAAGAGGTTTCGATTCTTCTTGGTCCTCGTTGTCGAATGCGATCGAGTGACTTGGCAGCTCCCAATGACAAGTTTTTGTGTTGTGATCCACATAATAGTGCTTACCAGATGTCTGCTCCAATCTTCTTTCCCATCCCGGAGGTATGATTGGTTCCTTGACCGCCACATGCTTCTTCTTTTCTTTCGGAGATTGTTTGGGCGTTGATTTTTGTGATTTTGGTTTGTCTGAATCGGATTCGCCCCGATGTTTATTAGAGTTTATGCTGTGCACGTACTTCTCAGGCACTGGTAGATAAGAGAATAAAGGAGTTCCTGTGCAGCTTGATTCAGTGTGGATGCCACCGTCCAGCTGACAATACAATGGAAGATTGCTGAACTGTATACTTCCCTCTACTAATCCTATGCAAAATGACAGAGGACCTTGTCGCATAATTTCTACTTTGAAGGGATTGCTCTTACCCTCTTCTACATCCATTTTAACAAAACTAATAATGGCTGTGCCGATTGGTTTTGCCTTGGTCATGGACTTTGTTCTTAGCTTAATGTGTAGACCATCGTTTATTAAATCAGTGTAGCACGTGTCCTTGAACGAAATTGAACCTATGGATGGCCAATGTGGAGCGATTGTAGATTGACTAGAGGAGTAGGACTTGGTGGAGCCTCCCTTGATGAGAGACCTTATGGAGCAGTCTAGATTGGGTACCTCATTTCCCTCTAGCACCAGATTACTTACTTTTACATCAGCTAATGTTACAGAAACATTGGACAACTCCTTCATCACACAGTCAAATTCAACTAAAGCAGTATTTTGGTTTCCCTTATTAAAGTCAATTAGCTATTCTGGTTAGTCTTACATCTTTTAGAGATAATGAATGGGATATCGGCCCACAAGCAAGAGTAAATAAGTCAATCTCACAAAATCCAAGGAGGTCATCTTTGGCGAGCAGGTCTCTGTCGAATACCTCAATCTTGAATTTTTTCAACTGAAGTTGCTTCCCATATTTGGTTTCATAGGTAAATTCAATGTTATAATCTGACCAAACTGGATCCAAAGCTAACGGGGTGTAATTAATATTTCTATATCGTCGAATTACTCTTTGATTTTGTGGGCGTTTTAAATGTTCGGAAGTTATCAAAGTTCCCTTTTATGTAAGCATCGCATCCTCCATTACTTTGTATATTAGCTCTTCTTGTCATACATTCACATACCCGTCTGTTGCTGGTAGATTTTTGCATTTGAAGTTGTATAATAATACTCTGAAGGTAGAGCGGCGCTGTTGCGTCATTCCCTCCTTACCGTGTTGACTTGATGGAATTGTAATCAAGTATTGAACTGATGATGGTTTGAAGGATCTTATCGAACGCGCTGGGAGTTACTGTATGTATTTCAAAGTAATTATGATGGTTCACAAATAATATTAGTTTATTTTTTTAAGGACTCTACATTTTTCAATTGCAATATACACTCTGTTCTATGTTTCATTTCTAGCTGTCTTGGTGACATAACTCTCATTGTTAATTTCGGCGAAGTGATTTTTGTTTCCACACCTAACCGCTCCTTCAATCCTTCGACCTTTCCTTTCGTTTTTTTAAATTCTTGTATTTGCGCACCAAGCTGCTTCTTTTTCTCTTCCGCCGACTTCTCATCTCCTCTTCTTTCGTATTCTATTATGAGTTTTGGTATTGCTTGTATTCGTTTTTTTAATGTACATAATTTAATACTGAGACGCTCCTCATCTTTCATCCATAATTCTTGGAGATCCTCCTCCTTTAAACCCCCCTTAACAAACTGTCTTCCAACACCTTCTACTGAACCCGGTGAGGCTCCCATGATGGATGAGGATGAAATGTTTCTGCTTTGTGTGTGCTGAGGATTGTCGTTCTCGAAGGATATTGTCATGGTGTTGCTATTTGCTTGCATGTACTTGCATTTTCTGCAAATCAAAAATCAGGATCAGAGATTCGTGTTAAATACCTATTTGTAAATCTATTTCCGGTTCCTATCCCAATTATAGAACTGAGTTATTCGTTTTGTAAAAACATCTTTATTACACCAGAAAACTATGGTTTCAAGAAGGCCTACGAAGACTATTGTCTATACATCCTGAATTGATTCCCGAAATACATTAAATCTTACCTCGAAAACTGGTCCAATTTCAAATAATCTGCGGACACCAGTAGATAGAATAGTCTTATTGCGAGTGTACTCTATCTACCAACAGCAACTCGTTTCGATTTCAAATAAAAAATTTGACTGGATGATCAATTTTCCTACTGATTTCACTACCTATAGTAATTTGACAAACTCTTGCTGCTGTTTTGAAGTTTATTTTGAAACTCAATATTCTATCTCTTCAAACTCAAGATTATTTTATACTCAAAGTACTTCCCATTCTGCCCTTTTTTCTGTCGCGAAACAATATCCCAACTAACTCGGTTTTCCGGCAAAGGCTCAAGCTTCATTCATTCTTGTTTTCTAGATTTTTGGTCCACCTTACAACTTCAATTTTATTCTGTTCACACACTTCAAAATGCACAGGAACACACCAAAGAAGCAACAAACTCCAGCAGGGAAAAGCAAGAAGAAGACATTAGATGAAATATTTATAAAAAATCATATTGAGGATGACCCAGAAGATGAAGGGTTTGATAGAGACGATTTCACCAGGAAGTACTCGAATGATGTTAACGAGAACTCATCAGCGGGCGAAATCAATGAAAAATTATCCATGCGTTCAAGTGCAATTGATAGCGACCTCACAACTGGAGCTTACGCCGGTTCGTCAATTAGCAGAAAGGAATTCATAGATGAGGATGACATGTCATCCTTTAGAAGATTGTTGAAAGACGATAAACAACACGCAGAAGAGATAAAAAAGGCTACGGAGCTTCTTGAGCGAGAAAGACCCAAAATTGATTTTTACGAAAATGATTCAGATGAGGGTGACATCAACTTGTCAGAGCTGGAGGAGAACAATAGGTAAGTAAATTAGACCACAAGTACTGTGTTAATACCATCAAGAAATGAAATTAAACTACTCAAGAATGAGAGGTTGTTAGAAAAACAAAAGGCAGTCGGAGTGTTTAATCAAAAATTATTGTTTAATCACCTACTCAAGGTGCGCATCTTGATGCAGAAGCCTTTATCCACCTGCAACAGACTTCCCCAACCTGATACTTTTGAAGCCATGGTTGCAAATGCCAACAGCCAGGATAAAATTGACGCCGTCACGGATTCCATCCTACAAACAATCAGTAGCCTATCCTCCATGCAGGACGATTTATTACAACAAAATACTCAAACATTATCGAGTGTCGAAGCTGACACGGATCATGACTACAATGAAATGTACAATAAGAGACGAAAATTGAACGATGGAAGCGCATTTGATGAAATATGGAGCTCGCTCGACCAACAATATTTGAAATTCTCACAATATCGCGAGACTAGTTTGGAACGGTGGAATCGCAAAACGCGCCTACAAGCAGCCAACGTTAAGAATCTCAAAATCATGAACACAAGCGTCATAGAGCAAGTAGCACAAGCAATCAAAGCAGACGACAAATTAATGGAGCGTTGCCAATTGAAACGTTTCGAAGAGAACATTCTTGGAAAGGAACAACCCGAGCATGAGGAGGAAGCAGAGGAGCCACAAGTCGATTTTGAACTTTTTGATGATCGTGACTTTTATCAAACACTTTTAAAAGATTTAATTCAAGATGTTGGATCTTCTGTTGTCGATCCGAAATCAAGAGAAGGTGCCGTCCAAGGTTCCAACAGCATCAGAAATTGCATTGGGCCAGGTCCAAAGCCGCACAAGCGAGGAGAAAATTGTTGGGATCCACCAAAGGGCGCACGATTAGATATCACGTTCATAAAAAGTTGGTTGGGTTCATGGCACCCGTGGACCAAGATGTTCCGGAGTCTGCCACAAACTTGTTTAATAATTTGTTCGGTGGTAACACTGTTCCACAAGAATATATTGATTTTGAGAGACAAGCGAAAGAGCGTGACGCCGCGGATGCTGCTGCCGCCGCTGCAGAAAAGAAAGAACAATAAAAATAACATTTCACAAGATCCTTGTAATAACTGTTCTGCGGCGTATCTTTGGTTGAGCGGAAAAGATAATAATGAATCCGTCCGATGGCTTCAACGAAGACGACCTTTCACCATACTCTTGTATGGGATGCCGAAAGGGTCATCGAAAATGCGATAGGAAGCTTCCCATCTGTTCAGAATGTAACGTAAAAAATAAAAAGTGTAGCTATGAGGTACCACAAAAAAGAGGTCCAAAAACCAAAACCGCGAAGCACTATCATCCTTATGGCTCTATAAATGAAAACAACGTCATGGTGCAACATAGCGCCATTCCACAACTAGGAATGTCGCCCTCGCTGATACCAAATTTGAACTTGTTACAAGAGCAGTTAACACACCCCCTTAACGGCAGACGCGAAACAGAAATGATTAAGAGGTATTTGGTCACACAGCATCTGGATTTGGAGTATCAGAGTATACAGGCGTACCTCCCAGTCATGCACCCAACAAAAATACACGAGGTTCTAGGTTACATTAGAGATACAGTGTGCGGAGAGGGTGATATGAGTCTTGAGAGTCCTCCACCTTCTAACGCCGAGCTGGCACTAGTGTTTGCCATCGAAGGTTTGTTTTGTTCTTGTGAATGTCCTTTTAAACTTTTCAGCTTGTTCATTTAGCGCCATGGGTCACCAGTACATTGCACAAAACCTGTACGAAAAGAGTAGAGCACTTCTCAACTCCATATTTGATGATGTACTGTATGATTTTAACGTTGCTGCCACGTACGGCTATCTTGCTCAGTTTTTAATCTTTAACGACCAAGTTCCACGTGCAGAGTTCTTCTTGCAGAACGTGGAAAAGTTTGTTATCAACGTTGCCTCCAAGTTTGCCCAAGAAAACACATTGATGCCATCTTGTATTGGCGTAAAGAGCAAGTTCTTGACACATTTGGTAAAATTGTGCGAAACACACGCCAGACAAGATTGGACATTGACCAGAGCCATGAAGGTGTTAGCTACAGGATTCGTCATGTTCAGAACGTATGCTACCCTGAGCGACCATTACAGCGAGTCTAGCATCAAGGCCCTCTCAGGTCCGGTCGACCACAAATACGAGGAATCACTAAGCGTGATTGACAAGGACTTGAAGAGCGACGAGAACAACTTCACTCTGGACGTGGATAGCATCGAACTAATCACCAACCAACAAACCAAATTGTTCGACAGGTTGATGGCCACCAACCGCCTTCCCAACGGAGACATGGTCACGAAGAAACTAAACATGTACTTGGTTGCTGCCGGTGCCAAGATTCAATACCTCAACCAAAACAAACAAGGACTTTCTCAACAAGCCATTTTCCTCGCCAACCACATTACATTATTAACGCGTCACAATAATTATGCATTGTGCTATCCTTTGGTTGCAACTGCAGTGGTGGAGGCCAGCAAAACGCACCGACTCTTTTTGGAGAGCGACATTTTAGACCAAGCTCACAAATTGGAAGTGTTAGATTTTTTGAAGGAGGACGCAAGGGCGTTGTTGGCCCTAAAAGATCGTTACAAGATTGTGGCCACAAGATACCAGGACTATATTCTGGAGTTGTTGAATACTACAAATGTTTTGAGCGTCAACATTCGTTCCAGCAGCAACGAGAATCCATTCCATCACTATTCTTCGCCCACCAATTCATCGCCATTTAGCAACAGCAGCAACAGTAACATGAGCCCAATGACATCGGGCAGCAGCAACAGCGCTCCATCTCCCAACATGTTTGCGGCTGCGTCACAGTTTGAAGAGGCCACTGCCGACCCAATAACGATGTGGGACGACGAGAATGATATATGGGGAAGCGCGGCGAGTAGTTTGTTGAATGAGAATGCAAATGCATTTGATGTAGAAAAGGACATGGAGGAGTTCTTAAGAAGTAGTGCGTGGGAATCAGAGGATTCGGTTGGAAATCCTCCAGGAATCGACAGCTTCATGTAAATAAAAATTGATATTTGTGTAAATGAGTGTTGCTTGTCAAACGTCTTTGTTTGTTTGCTTGCTTCTGACATGTGAAATAAAACTTTGTCAATATGTCATTTAAGAGGAATAAGTCGCCCTCGTCACCAATAAATCCACCAAGACGTTATACGACATGTTCCTCTCTACGTCAATTCTCTGATTTCAGTAGTGTTCAATATGTGAAGATTATTGTGCACAGTGCTTCAAATTTACCATCGGATAAACATGGGGCCACCGGATATCTTGCTTGCAATCCAGTAAGTAGCTTCTATTGGTGGTAAAACTTGACGTTTTTAGCACATTGTTATAGACACCAACAACGAACATTTAAAATCAAACGTATTGAAGAGTCAGAACAACCCCAACTTTGACAATGAAACATTCTACATAAAGATTGACGTTGAAAACCAAAGCTTTATTACGATAAACATTTATGATTGGCATAATTTTACACCAAGCCGGTACATTGGACACTGTAACGTTCAATTAGATAAACTAATTCGTAAACAAACTTGTTTTTTAAAATGCAACTAACATTGTAGGCGACACTGAAGTGAGAAGCACTCTTCCCCTTAAGAGTAACACGGCATTAAATGCCACTATTGACGTAACAATTGCCGCAAACAACTTTGGTCTGCCGAAGATTGAAGGAAGTACCAGTGGGATTGACTTTTTGTGTACATCTCCAGTTGGACTCGATGTAAGTTTATTCTAACCTACTTGAACACTTACATGTATAGCCTGTACAAGTGGTGGTCAGTAAAATAGAAGACAGTTTATATTCTTCACAATTCGATACACAAGACGTAGGCTCTATTTCTTAGTTGTCTAAACCTTTAAAGAAACTCATACAATACGCGTCATATTTATCGTCTATTCAGAAAATAAAAGGTAGGATTTTCAACACTCGTAATAACTAACTAGCAATAGAAACTTATCTAAATGTGAATTGGGCAAAAACTATACAATTACAAGAAAATTTGGACGACGATGTTGTGGAGATTACTGATCCAACTGATTACCTTGGACCTATTCAACAAGAAATTGACTTAGAGGCTAGCAAAAGAGACATTGAGGAGATAAAGAATAATACCTCAAGAATAGATACCACGTAAGCACATAGGTTTATAATTAGTTCTGAACTAACTTAATTTGAAAAGGCTCAGGCACAAAGTTTCAATTAAGATTGTGATTATAGACCAACAAAGGGACAGTAGAACTAAAAGAAGTTTTAGAGAAGCATTCTCTCCCATTCTGAGTACGTTCAACATGATACCAAAACTAGGCTTCTTCCATTCTGCACTGGTGGGTCAATCATAATTATAACGTATATTAAAAATAGATTGTTGGTCCTTGGCTTATTGAGTGGAACAATTCAGGCCTGTGTGTCCCAAGAAAATGTTTATCAAGTGCTTCTATGCTATCTGCTGATTTGGACGCGATAACGACGATGAGTGACCTCAACAAGCTTGTCGATGATATAGCAGAAGTCATTGTAGATTGGAATACTAGAATGAAATACTCTTCCACAAACAAGGACTCTAAACACTATGGTAACTGTCAAGATTTTATTGAGAGGTACCCACTTTTCAACTTGTAAATTGTTTAACAACAATAGTTTGTGCCTACGCTCTGGAATACGATTGCCAAACACAGGTCCGCTTGCAGGGTGGTTAGAGAGATTAAGGTACGTTCTACAAATGATTTGATTCTAACACCTTGAAGAAAAAACGGAGAGTGCGATTTGGATTTCACACCAGAAGCCAATTTCAAAAGAGAATATGGTATTACGAGCAACGTTTTAAAATTCAAAACGCACACCGAACTAGATAGCTTTGTTAAGATGTTAAAAAGGAAAAATCCTCATCTTCATGAACCTGTAAATTGAACATTAAACCTTTAAACATTAACCTTAATAGCACGACAAGGACTATGAAGTGTACATGTTTTTAAAGGCAATAGATAGAGCGTTCTGGCTGAGACATTTAAAGTTACAGGACCAAATAAGACAATTGAGTCAAAAGCTGCGGCAACTTGGAGATGGCTACAGTAACCTCGACCTTAAAAGAGAACTGTTTGAGGAACACTCTAAACTTGAGAAAACTGGAGAAGTGGTGACCCCGTTGCAGTCAAAGAAGTTGTATGAGGGAGATGAATCACATGAAGAGGGCTTACTCTATCTAGAGTGCGAGTGTCCGTTTGGTGACCCATCACACACCCATTCCTACTTTTCTAATTAAACTATTCTTTATTCCAACCCAAGTCTTCACACTTTTTGTCTTTTCAATTTTTTTGTAACAGGTAACCAGTGATTAGATTGGTAAACTCATTTCACACAAATTTTTGAAAACTTTTGTCAAAACTAATCGCCGCAAAGTCATGGGACATTTGAACATCTGGCATAGCCACCCCAAAAACAACAGCAGAGGAGCAAGAGAGTGCAGAATCTGTGCCAACGGTCACGGTCTAATTCGTAAATACGGTCTCTACATTTGCAGACAGTGCTTCCGTGAAAATGCCAAGGAAGTCGGATTCCAAAAGGTAAATACTTTTTTATTCGCAACAAACTTATTATTGTTATAGTTCAGGTAAACGTTATATCGATATCAAAGAAGAGCGGTGTCGATACCACCAATAAATATTGAAAACTTTAAAAATTAATTATTGATGTATTTTTCACTTACACATTCCCACTTACACCACATTTTTGTATGGTTTCATCTCATCACATTAATGATGAATGCCGCGAGTAAATTGTCTTTACCAAAGTGTTTTATAAACAACTATATGTACTAAAATCTTTTGTTAGTCTTATCACAACAACATTTGTTCAGGCCTACAACATGCCTCTTGAGCTCTTCTCAAACACCCTTTCTTGCAAAAGATAATTGTAAAGTTTGTTGAATGACAAATATTGAACTGAACTGGCCCCCTGGATTGTCTCTGAACGATTTATGCAAGCATATTAGTAAGATCAGAATAGATGACAACGAGAGGAAATCTCCAGGTACGGTCGGGGCGATAATGTATGCACTTCGTTATATAACTGAGGAGGTGGTCAACACATCAGATGAATTGGAAGCACTTACAGCTAGGCTCGTAGAAGCATTACTAAGTCGTCTGGATCCATCAAGTGATGAAGATTGTGAAGACATTTTCAATTTAATTTTTACACAAGACACGGAATCAAAAGTGAATACCCTGATAAAATTAGTGCAGATAAAAACTGACAGAGTTCCACAAATAGTGCGCTCCCAGTGTTTGACCCTTTGGAAATCTTTATATTCATTTATTGATGACGAACTTGATGTGGTACTTGCAAAATTAATTGGTCAAGTCATCAACCAAGACTGCACCCAAGAACAACTAAACAGTGGTTGGGTATACATTGAGTCCGTGATTTGTGTAGCCATGATGGTTGGTTGCTCAGAAGGCATGGGCATAGCGGAACAGGTCAAATCGACCCTGATCAATTGGTTGAGCATGACCAACAACAACGTTTTGATCAGCACCATCCTCATCAGCATGTCATATTCCATCAATGTCACGAGGCCTCTAAACAGCCAAGACACTTTCGAGCGCATACTCGACTACGTGACACATCCCGACCGGTTGGTATGCATCACTGCATTAGAGGCCATCGTGCCCATCACCGACCAGGTCCAAACTTTGGAAGAGATGGATAAAGAAACCCATGGTGTACAATTATACCTAACATCAGAAAAGATCATTGCCACGTTAAAAAAATGCGAGCCTCTATTCGACGAAGAACACAGCAACGCCAACACAGACGTAGCCTTCAAGTACTTGTGCTACTATGATCAATTCCAATTATGGCCCACCCATCTCGCCAAAAGATGTTTGAATTGTTTGCCCCAAGTATTCGCCATCAAGTGGTTGGAGAGAGCAATAAACGTGACACAGCAAAAACACATTCATGACGAACTCATGGCTTTATTAACATGCATGTTTCAAAAAAGAACAAAACTCAAGAGCACTTATACTTTTGCAATCTTTACTTGTTTGAATGAAGCCATCAGAATATGTCCCGAAAAAATGACGAATTGTTTAGAACTCTTTGTAGACTATGCCTTCGGTCGCATCGAGCGTTTTCTTATGGATGCTAGGGAACATGATATAGAGGATCATTTTAGAGAGAGCAGCATTTTGCAATTTATTAATTTTGCATGTAGCGCCGTCACCAAGTTTGAATCCGAGAGGGTTGTGCAGTGGTTGCTTCCTAGAAAAGAAAAAATAAAAGGACTCGCGCACAATTGTTTGTCTCCTAATGTACCTGACGCTGCACGCGATTTTATTTATCATTTTTATGGTAGCCTGCTCGAAAAGGAACTTGTAAATGTGTTGTATGATGATCCCGAAGAGTTTATTAAAATCATGATGACCGAGATTGTGCCCATGAGCGTCAACCATATTCTGAAATGTAGACATCATAGTGATTGTGGTAGCTTGCAGGATGAGGCCGCCTTTACGGATTGTCAAGAATACTTTTTGGTTAATGATGGTTTGTGTGTGTTAATATTTTTTTTGAAGGGCGTCATCATGCCTCATGCCGATAAATATTTATCCGTCTTCTCACAGTTTTATATTGGTAGTTTGTTGCCGCATACATTGGAGATGTTCAGGCGGCAGGATGTTGACCCTCTGTCATTGTGTAATTTTGCTCACTTGATAAGCGTATTGTTTTTTGTGTTTGGTGATGTTGTCGCAAATCAGATGCATCCGTTTGTTTATTTGGGCATGCTTGACGTGCTTTATGCTTACAAAATATTATGCGAAAAGGACAACGTTGAAATTATTCAGGCAATGTGTTACATGATTGAAAGTAACTTGATAAATGATGTAGACATTAATTTTTCAACCATATCACGCATAATGGACAATAGAGCCGAAGAGCTGGTGATATTGTATCCAGATCAAAAATGTCTACTGAAAAGAGCAATACTATCCAGCATGGTAAAAAGAGAAAATGTGCGAGCAGATGAAGTTGATTATGATGATTGGTTTTGAATAAAATTTTATTCTTCTAAACACTTCAAGATTAATTCCGTATCCATCCTACCAATGCCTTCACTCAGTGATATTGTTTCTCGATCTACCATTTTTGCAAGATCCTCTTGAATGTATTTATGTAAAAGGAACCAAGACAAGTCTTCTTTCAAAACACTCAACCCAAACAAGGAACTCAACCTACTAAAAATACCAGCAACATTCACATCTTTACATATTTTTATTCTATCAACCATATTTTGTGTGATCAACTGTTGTGCATAACTCCTCGCACAGGACACCATATGGACTTGAACTTGATTGTAAGCTGCCCTCTTATCTTGTTCTATATTAACTTTGGCACCAGGAAGATACAAGGTCTTGAGATTACTTCTAATCTTTTTATAACGTTTTAAGCACGTGTTGTTCAATCTTTTGGTCCTCATGTAAAGTAATTTGCTCAAGTAAAGCGGATCGCTAACTTTTCCTTTGTGACTGGATAAATCATTTAGGTAACCATCTAATGTGTCTCCGATCCGGTGGACGAGTGATGTGTAATTGTCTACTTGTTGGGAACGTTTCGTTTCTTCGATGAGATGGATTCCAACCTCGTTTAGTACCCTTACGTTGTTTGTAATGTAGCCGTATATGCATTTACTTTGAATGTACAATTCTTCACGATTAGACTTTTTGGCATATTGTTGCATTAAAACATCGATTGTTGTGTGGTAAGCTACTAACTCGGCTAATTGTATGTACAATGATAGTTTGCTTAACTGGTCGAAGACCACGTAACCATCTGGCTGAGGTGTATCATATTGGTGGAAAATTGAGTGGAATTGAGAGTTGAGGGGTGCATATTTGTGGCTCACTAACTTATTTAAATGTAGCAAGTTTTGATGAAGTAATTTCTGATCTGAAACTATCGAAGGATGTTCCTCAAGTGCTGTGATATTTTGCAAGGTAAATGGTTTTAATGTTGCGGCCATCCTCATCAACGAGCAGATTTGTTCAAAATCCATGTTTATAGAGGGAGGGAGAATGGTGTTGGTTTGAAATTGCTCAAGGTATTTTATCAAAGTGTTTTTGTCTTCGTTTGAAAGTTTTTTCGTGTGAATCAAGCTCGAAAAATCCTCTTCATTAAAAGTAGTTTTATCCAAAAATATGTCATGGCTGGTGTGGTTTAACACGAGTTGATGGTGTTGCAAATTGTTTGTCGGGAACAAGTGCCCTTGTATGGTCATCAGCCTGCGATTCATGGTGGGTCAACTTATGCTTACAAATTAAGTTCATAAAAAGTATCTAAAAATCTAGAACATTTGTTTTGATATTCCTTGTGTGTTCTTTTTGCCCTCGCGCCTTTACAAATAATAAAGAGCTATTATAAGGCATGAATGTGCATAAACACTTACAATATTAATATAATAGTCAACTCGCATCTCCATGCATCCCAATATGAACCACAGAGGATCATTGCCCGTATCAGATAAAAAGGGACTGGTTGATTTGGGACGTTTAATGTCGAGACAAAGCGTACTAGAAAATTGTTCTTCAGCTCCAAATTTAATATCAACACCCTTCCCACAAAAAGTAGAAGATGATGGTATGTGTTCCATTCAATAATTGTACTCATAATCAGTTCGCAAATCTGCTTCGAACAAGCCTGAGGACTATGAGTTGATTGAAGAGATTGGAATCGGCAGCAGAAGTACAGTGTGGAAGGCACTTTGCAAAACCTTAAATAAAAACGTGGCCGTAAAAAGAATAGATCTGGAACAATATTCCATTGAAACGCTGGAACACATTCGAGTTTGTGTTTTCTTGTGCTCGGCATACTTACACACTTTTATAGAAGGAAGTTAGCGTGCTTAGCACAGTCCATCATCCAAATATTGTAACGTACCTAACCAGCTTTGTTAATGATACCGAATTATGGTTAGTGATGGACTTTTTAGAAGGAGGTAATTCATTTATTGCAAATGAAACCCATTGACACGTTGATTCATCGTAGGTAGTGTCGCCGACGTGATGCGGTACAAGTATCCAGAGGGTCTTCCTAACGAAGAAATCATCGCAACCATTTTGAAGCACGTCCTGCAAGGTTTACATTACTTCCACTCCACTAATCAAATCCATCGCGACATCAAGGCTGGTAACATTCTAGTTGGCAGCGATGCTCGCATCCAAATTGCTGATTTTGGTCTGAGCGCCCACTTGGTGGAGTCAGGAGATCGCGTCAAGAATAGAAATACATTTGTTGGTAGCTTCTGTTGGGCCGCACCAGAAGTAATGAAGCAAGATACTGGTTATGACTATAAAGCTGACATTTGGAGTTTTGGCATCACGGCGCTGGAACTTGCGCATGGAGTTCCTCCTTATTTTGATGGTGCACCCATGAAGGTCATGTACGAGGTGCTTAGAAGTCCTCCGCCACAATTGATTGATTCCGAACAGCACAAGTGGAGCAAAAAGTTCCGTGAGTTTACTGAACAGTGTCTACAAAAGGATCCTGCCAAGAGACCCAATGCGGCGCAGCTTTTAAAACATAAATTCTTGAACACTGCTGTAAGTGCTTGTGATTGCTTCCGTTTTTAATCTTTTCGTAGACCAAAGAGACTGAAGTGATTTTGATTCATTTGCTAAACGACGTGCCTCCTCTATCAGTGAGGGTGGATCATTACAAGAAACAACAAAAAGAAGCAAACGACTTGCGCAAGAAGCAATTACAACAAAAGGAACAAGAAAGTAAGGACGACAGTCCGTCCAGTCCGAAGAAATTCGCACAGAAAAAAGTCGTTAGTTTCGAGGACTCTGAACTAAAGAAGGGATTATCGACGATATTCGACAAGGAAAAAACAGAACAGGAGGAGAAGCCAAGACAGCCGATGAGTGGTTGGAACTGGGAGGAAAGTTTCACGAACGACAGCACCAGCGCAGAATCATCTCCAAAGGCCACCAACACGAACAAAGGGCGGTTCCAAATCGAAGATCAAGAAATGAAGGTGGACGTCAAGAAGGTGTCAAATGATTTGGATGATTTCCTACACACGCCCATTCTCATGCCAAAACAACTATCCGTCACTAATTTATTAAGCGCCAACAGCAGCGTACAGAGCACACCTCACAGCGGAAGCACCAGTCCTGCCGTACAAACCACGAATACCACCATCAATAATCCCAACAATAGCAACAGCGCATCATCCGAAAACAGACCTAGAGTGAACGGAACTCATCAACACCCCCCTGCATCCAACAGTACAACAATTCCAGCATCACCAACCTCGACCAGTTCATCAACGACGACCAGTCCAGTCATCGTTGCTCCGAAACGACAATTTAGAATAAAAGATGTGTCGAGCGAGGAGGTGGAGTTGCCTCAGCCCACCACATCTGTTCGTGTCCCTGTGAGCGGCGATTCGAGCATCACTGGATCCGTGAGCGTCGGCACTCTGTCACGCAGCACTTCGAATACAAATTTGAATTTGTCACAAGATGTAACATTAGCGAGTTTGTCCAAACAAGTCAACGAATTGTCAATCTCGAATCAACAAATCTACAAGGTGTTGAACATGGTTTACACAATGACCATGCAACAAAAGGCACAAACTGTTGTGGCAAACACCAACAGCAGCACCGCCAATCACAACTCTGAAGATGTTACACAATTATTGTTACGACTGCAAGAGAAAATAGATTCAGTGTGCAGCGACAATGCTCATTTAAAACACGAAAATGATGCTCTCAAACAAGAGTTGAATCAATTAAAGAAGAACCAACAAGTGAAAGAGTAAAAGTTTTGTATTTTTGATAAATTTAAATGGGTATTTGTTCTGAAAGTGCTGTGCAAATTCTAAACTCTTCGTTCGAATACATTACATACATGCTCTGTGCACTGTGTTTGGATGACAAGTAGGGTCTGGGTGCCATGCATCTAAATTTATACTCTCGTGCGTCTGGTGTGGGGCGTATGATGGCCAATATGTGGTCTCGGTCTTGGTCGCCCTTCAAGATGAACTCTCGTGATGGATTTTGTAACAAGTTACGGATTAACAAATCACACGAGGGAAGACCACCAAATATTTTTACATGACTGACTGCTTGTGAGATGAGCGATTCTACCTTTGAAAACTTGGAACACAAGTCTGCAAATGGATGAGAAGACGTCATGGATTGTGACGAGAGGACATTTTCCAAGTCTTTATGCAAGTCTTTGAGAGCAGATGTGACACTTGGAATTGTAACATTAATACCTTGGATGAATTCGTTCCAATAGGCTTCAAGATCATAATACAATGTAGCAAAAGAACAATACATGATTTGAATTATATAATTAGCAATGTCCAGTGTTTCCAACTCGTGTACAACAATTTCCGCCTGCTTCTCATGTTCAAATAAGGACTTTTGATATTGGACACCTACTGGAAGGCTCTGTTCCCATGTTTTATGCCAAACGTTTCCCTCTTGTTGCATTCTCAAGCTCAAGCTACCATCTTCTAAAACATCTCTTGGTGAATACCAACTGAGAAAATCTTCAAAAGTAACGTGTTCGTCGTTGACTGATTTAAATGCTTGCATGTCAGACTTTAAAGATGCACTCTGAACCAATGTTCTTGTGTCTGCGTCCAACTTTGAAAGCGCCATTTGTTCTTCCATGATCATGTCCTCAGTCTTTGAAGGTGCCTTTTGTGTGGTGGGAATTTTGATCTTTTTTCCATTGTTCAGTCTGATAACGTTCTCAACTTGCTTCACATTCTAATCATAATTAAACACAAAAAAACAGTTACACATACCTGGTTGGATTTCGACGCTTGTGCTGAACAGCAAATGTTAAGCATGTTAACCTTTTGTTCTAATAGACAACTGGCCCAATCAATTTCATTCTTCGTGTAGGGTATGTATTGAAAATCATTTGTTCTTGGTGTGCTAGTCTCCAAAGACTCACTGCAAGCCTCCTCCCAAAACTCATTCAAAACCTTTACAAATATTTTCCAAAGTTGCCTAACTTCATCCCACTGCTCAAGACGGATGGCATAGTGACAGAACCTGGAGATCAACGAACCCCTCTGACAAGACTTTCCCAAAGGCTTTGAATGTTGATCGAATGTATTGAGCTTTTCAAGGTCGAACATGTCGTGGATCATGTTATAAATCTCTTCGCTCTTAAAGTCTTCCTCGATACTTTGTTCTTTTATCTGGGCCGTGTTGGGTGCGATGGCTAGTTTCCCTAATAGAGATCCATCAGACGAAGGTGAACAAGTGTCTGGTTCCATCTTGGATACATCTTTCATGGCATCAACATAAATGTCATTTATTAAATGTTCAAGCTGTTCGGACCTTATTGCACTAAATTTATTGTTCAGAGCGGCTCTAATCTTAAACTCTTCCGACTTGTTCACATCAAGTAGCTCTGTGTGACTGCTTTCGATGGTTTGCATGTCCGTGTGGAACGTTGTGCTTATATAGTACTTGCTCACACAAAGATCCACCTCTTCGAAAGAATCATTCCAAGTGGACCCATTTATAATGTATGTGTATTGTGCTGAAAGTGTAACCCTGCCTAGAAGATCTCTCAACGTTAGGTGTCTTCCCATGCTCAAACAGAATAAATCCATCAAACCTGAAACTTTCGTGTATAGTGGAGGAACACTTGTGCGAACTACTTCACTTCTTAATCTTACTATGGTTTGACCGCTCCTCCATTTTCCAAAATGTTCGTCGTCCTGTGGTTTATTTACAGTGACGAATACAGGGACAGACCAATTTGAGTCCTGCTTATTCATCCGGAGGGGAGTATTATCTAAAGCCACGCTCATTGCACTTTGTAACATTTTTGTCTCGCTGAGCGATACCTTTGGGGCATTTTTGAGGACTAAGGGCTCATGTATAGGAAACACCTGGCGAATATTTTTAGAGGCATCTGTACAGGAAAGTAACATGAACTCATCAATACCATACCAGCGGGTGAATTGATGGCAAAATGACGAAAAGTCACCGCTATCGTCCAATAATGTTCTTTCAATTGCACCGAAGGAGTCGTCCTGTGCATCTTCTTCAAAGTTTTCAGTGTTGTTCCCATTCCAATTACAGTAGACTACTTCATATTTACTTCCACAGTACTTGATTGATTCTTGTTTAATGAATGCATGTCCTTGTTTTGAATTCTTTTTCCATTGAAAAAACTCTTTGGTCCATTCTTGAATTATCTGTTCCAAGTTATCGATTAATCTGTTAATTAGTACATCGGTACGTATCAAATTTATCACTTTTCAAAATCGGATGCAGTGGAGAAGTCATGAATATCAAAAACACTTTCCTGTTCGCTTTGAGACATCATGGTGCCTTACAATCAACTAATCTCAAACAATTAATGCCTAACACGAAGAAATGTTCCACACACGATTGAGGATTTTGAAGTATTATCAATTAGTCCAATGTAAAAGATTCTCTTCCACAGACCTGATTTATAAAAAAAAGTGTGCAATTACGCTAGGTTATCTAGGAACAGATTTTAATGGTTCTGATCTAGTTGCCACATTAGCTGACCCGTCGAAAAGAAGTAATTGTATAACATTGAAAATATAATCACACATACCCTAGCCGTCTGTTATACACTCTTTGACACGCTATGCTCTCTTGGTAGAATCAACAAAGACAACAGCAATTCACCCAAAAAATCATCAATTGTAGCTTCTAGTAGAACAGATAAAGGTGAGATTTGTCACAGTTCAAAGTAATAATCCATTAAAAAGGTGTGCACTCTGCCTGTACTATCGTCTCCGCAAAACTTGAACTCAGCTCCGAAGAAAAAGACATGAATGACAAAGATCTTGATTTCAAGTTATCCAAAGAACTTAATTCTGCGCTACCAAAAGACATTGTAGTTTTTCGTTTCAACAGAGGATCAAATACTTTTAATTCAAGGAGCAATGTAATCAACAGGACTTACCAATACATGATACCAAGAACAGTCTACACTGATCAGGAATCAGAAGAGCGAATGAAGAGAGTCATTGCAATGTACGAAGGCAGCACAGCACCCATTCACAACTTTGCACATGCTTCTCAAGTATTCACAAAGACGGGCGAGGTTACAGCAAAAGAGCTCAACGGACTCTATCGATGTATATTCACATCCAGAATAGAACGACTTGACAATGACTGGGATGTAATTACGCTGAGGGCCAACTCATTCGTCAGAAATCAGATCAGAAAGATGGTTGGTGCTGCGTTATGCGTGGCTAGGGGATATTTGACGGAAGAATACGTTAGACTAGCTTGGACATGTCCCTACATTATGCCCATTCCAATGGCACCAGCAGTTGGTCTGTACACCGCAGATTGTACTCTACGATCCAACTTACCAAGACTAGAATCATTCAACAGTCCAGAATCACAGGCACGCAAACAACAATTCATCACTCAAGTCATTCAACCTCACATCAAGTCATCATCAACACAACAAGATTCATTCGAAGAATACTTTACGAACGTAAGGGACAAGTTTATACATTACATGTTCGAAAGAAGTGATCGCATATATGATTTGAATGAATTGATGACAAATGCCCAGTCGTGTCTTTTACGTTACGAACATCACAACAATGTCGCCACACAAACTGCCAGAGACAAGGCGGAAAGAGTGCTTGCTGAATTAAAACAAGAACCAGACCGTAACAAGAGAATACACATTGCCCAAACTACATCCGTCAGATTTCTTCCAAAGAACATGCACACCAAGGTCACTGCTTGGCTTCAGGGCGACGAATACAAGGCAGAGCTGTTTCAATTGTACTTGTTGCAGTTGATTAATGATGGAGTGTTGCTTCCGATGCAACCCGTGGAGTATTATTTGAATTACGTCCATGGTAAAAATATATCCAAAATGATTAACGCTGGCGAGCAAATCAAGAAGAACAAGAAAAAGTCATCATTTTTGTGGGATTAATGTATTTTATTCATAAATGTTGATATATTCTTGAACTCTGTGCTTTTGGTCTTGTTTGATACATTCCGCAATCCACATCAAATTACTAATTTCTTGTTCCCTCAACTTGACAAATGCATAAAACAATCCATATCCGAATGATTGGTGGAACGCATTCTTGTTTAGCTCCACGGCACGCTTCTTCAACAAACTCTCCAATGATACTTGTTTGCTGACTTGTCTTAACATCTCGCTGTATAATGGGTATGGCTTTAATTCGTTAGCCAAGTAAGTGTCATCCTCTGCGTCGCTCAATTGGTCGTGAATGTCCGCGAGTTCACCAAAGTTTGGATATAACATTTTTCTGCGATCCTTGGTGGTCTTTCCGCCAAAGCTTTGACGTGTGATGGTCAAGACTGCACGATCAGCTTCGAATTCCAAGATTTCTCCCATGATCTCTGCAGTGACGCCTCCCAAGTTTTGAACAAAATCATAAAAAGTCTCGAGGTAGTTCTTGTACAACATACCACGAATCTCTTCTGTGGAGTGGTCGTCAAAGTCGCGCTTGTCGGTTCTTGTGAAGAACTTTCCGATGGGCGAGTCGGCCAAGACGATTTCGTACATGTCGTCTATGCTCTGAGCAGCTGTTAGTGCACCAATAGTTTCGAACATTCCAAGAGGATGGCATTTGTACATCAATTCAAGAGCACCTCTTCCATTACGGACGGCAGTAATTAGTTTGAGTACGTTCCCAATCATGTACTCGTAGGTGATGAAGTCAAGGAATGTGGATAATGGCTCTACAGCATGGAAACGAAGCTCATTAAACTCCCTAACCAACTTCTCAGTTGCCTTCTCGGTAATGACACCAGAGTTTAGTGGTGAAGGCTCGTTTTGAAGGAAGTTTGAATAGTCTGTGCTTGATAAATGCATCTTCATATCTATTTGAATGAGAACAAGTGTGAAAAGAAAAATGTACCATCTAGGTTATCGCATTCTGTCAAGTTGTTGTAGTCGTGTTGGGTCAATAGACCAGCACGATATCCGTGTACTTGAGCTTCAAGCCCGCCGTCGTTAATATTATAGAATAGGGGGTTTCCGTGAGTCATTCTATACGGAGTATGCTATCGAAGGTTCGAAAGTCTCGGCTCAATTCAAAGTCAACCAATAAATAGTCAACGAACGAATACATCGCTCCGATTGTAAGAGAGCATGAAATAGGCCACAAAGCAACAAAGAAATGAAAAAATTATAACTCTTGTTTTATTCACACAATTTTACAAATTCGTCCACGCTGATCGTGTCCTGGTTAAGACGATTGAAATCATCCTTCTTGAGCTGCACATCAGCCTTGTCTGCAGACAAGGTATTCAAATAATAAGTATTATTATCGCCCTTATTTCCATCCTCTGCACCATTCGGCTCCTGTTCATTATTTAACGTTGTTGTTTGACACAAGCAATCATCAATCAACAAGAAGCTACCAGATGTCTCCGTCAAAATTCTTTCGATACTTTCCATCATTTTAATCATGACCTTATAACCACATTCTTGGAACAATCTCAACACCTTAATAATACGATCGGTGTCAAACAAGGAATCTTTGGTGACTTGTTCGTGAAAAGTGAACAAGACGCTACAGTCAACAGTTCTACCAACACTTTTAAATTTTTTATTCATGGTGGCCAACTGCTCCATATTTTGTAATGACAAGTGAGGTTGACACAGCACTTCGGCACATTTATTCCAGGAATGAACAGGAAACACCGCCTGCATCTTGTTCTCTATACAATCCTCCAACTCTTGACTTCTCAATCGATGTCGATCATAAAATTGTGAATAAGTCTCAATCCTTCCCATGCTATAAAATGTGGTCAACACATTTTCATAAAACATGTTTAATTTCTGAAATTTATCAAACAACAAACGATTAGCACGATCAGTTAGATCCGCTTGATTCGTGGTGGGACTGGTGCGTTGGACGGCCAACATGTTGGCGAACCGATTTCTAAATCCCTTCAAGATTGGATTCAAGTGATGTTGAATGCTCTTCACATTCTCCAACGTATCAAAGCTCAACAACGGATCGGTGACCGCCAGAAAGGCCTCTTGATTATTGTAGAGCGTGGTTGCATTGAGCGGCTGAGCAGCAGCCGTCGCAGCGTTAGGCACGTCTTGTATGTTGTTCAGTATCAAATACTCATGTAAAGGAATGCTGGTGTGCATCAAGTACGTCCAACAAGAGTAGTACATATCTGCAACGGTCTTTCTATTAAACACCAATACGCTCTTCGGGTATTCATCCTGTCTCATCAACACGTGACATAATCTAGAATCAATAATTGCAAAATTATGAGGAATGTCGTTTCTGTTCTGAGTCAAATCTTCCAAATAGGCAACCCTAACGTCCACTCCTCTGCTCTTGTGAAATTTCATCAATTGTATAATGTCGGATTTGTGATTCAACTCGTCGCCTCGATTCACCAGAAAGATTCTCTTCGCGATGGCATTTGGATTCTTGCTCAGCATTTGATTGTTCATGTTGGCCAGTTGATGCTTGTGAGCATTGCTCCACTCGTCCACAGGTCTATAAACAGCCAAATAACTAGTTCTGGCGGTGTTCATGATCTCCGTCAAATTGACGCGATGAAAAGAGTAGTGATCGCTTCGAAGCACCAATTTACGATGAGTCAACAAACTAGATTGAGCATCTTGATAGAATTTACTGACCTGATAGAATTTAATTTTTAATAAATTCATCAGGCTCTCGCTGGTGTGAATGTCTCCCAAGTTCATGTTTTGCATGTAATCTTCGTACACGCTCATCAGGGAAGTGACGCGATCCAATTCGGCAATGTATCCGCTGAGCATTCTTGGAAAGAACATGAATTGTCCGTCGTCTAATTCAATCTTTCCGAAATTAGGTACTTGAGTGCCATCGCTTTCGGCCATGACTCTTGTTTGAATGTAACTTCCTAATTGATCGGCGGTGTTGAAGGGTTGTTGTTGAGTGCTTCCGAATCTCATGGTGGTTAGCGCGTTGAGCAGGTGCTTGCTGAACACTCCCTGCTTGACTCGTTGTTGAGCGTCGCTGGTGGCACATATCAATTGAACGGATCGATTACGTGCATAATGATCGCTTGACTGCTGGTGATGGGTGACGTGTGATGCTGGTGATTTGATCTTGAACAAGGTACCACTATACAATGTGTCCATAACGTAATAAATGTGTTTGGATGCAAATATGCGATGATTGATGAACGTCGAATGGGAAATGCCAGTGTTGATGATTCGATCGGGGTCGCAATCGTATGGACAAATGTATGATTCTTGATGATGATTTGCGTTGGGATAGGTTTGATTCAATGTGTGACCTGCATAGTAAATCAACAAACAATCCTCCGCAAATGTCTTTTCGCTCACTCCGACCATCAATTGAAGAATGTTTTCTCTCGTCGCTTGTTCGTTGAATAAAGTACACACGGTGAATCCATAATTCTTTTCCAAAACATTTGCAATGTTGGTCGCATCGTTGATGCTTGTGCTCTGATTGAGTAATTTTTTTGATTTGTATTTGCTGATGGCAATCACGATGGCCCATTCCCTTCTGTAAATACTTTGGACGTGATGTTCGTTGTTGCTGTTGTTGAGCTTGGCCTTTTTGTTGGGCGATTGAGCAGGTGGCGGTTGCATGGATTGATTCTTTTTGGTAGATGAAATGTTTGCATCTACTTCGATGGTCGGAATGGATTGTTGTTGGTAATATTCGAACGTTAATTGTTGTGAATTGGATAACGTGATATTTCCGCTTTGTATTCGTATGGGATAGTGTCCTTCTTGTTGTTGTGGTGGTACCTTGACTATGAATGCATTATTGTTTATTTGTTGTATTTCGGATTCGACATCTCCAAAGTAGACTTTGCTCTGATTCACGTTGCCACTGATTTCAATTTGAGCGTTTGTGATTTGAAGAAAGACTAGACCTCCTCCATTAAGGGGCGATCGCGTCGGTGAAATGTAATAAGCAACGTTGAGGTTTGGTTGTGATTGTTCGTGAAGGATTGGAGAGTGACTAGAAGTCGGTGTGGTTGAATTTGATTCTTCATCATGGTGGTGATGATGTTGTTCCTTTTTGACAGAATCATGATGTTGATGGTGATGATCCATGTTGTGATCCATGCCTTCTTCGTCATCGTCTTCATCCACATTGTGATAATCATGTGCATCCTCTACTTTCCTCTTTTTTGATTTTGTTCTTTTGGAATTTGTGTTGGGCGTGCGCGTCTTGTCGTCCTCTAACGATTGCTTCTTTATGCTTCCGCCTACTTCCATGGACGAAGAGGATGATTTGGCTTCCTTCTTCATTGGCTTTCCACAATTAATTGCAAACTTTCTGTAAGAGTCAATCTTGTACAGTAACCACGAATCAAACATTAACTTGAAACGTAATTGACAATTAGTCTTGTTGTTGCTGACGACTCTTGCTTTTAATGATACAAACCGAACGGTGGCGGATGATGGGGATTGTTCAACGTGGTAACCCTTCTTGATGTCCTCTTCGTCGAAGAGTTGTCTCATTTTCGTCGAACTTACATCTTTTTCGAGTCCCTTGTCTTGCTCTTGACCAGACATGACTAGATCAATCTCTGCAAATAATCCATTCTTATCGTAGCAGTAATTATTTTGTTGTTCGTTTACTTTGCTACGAAGTAGTTCCAAGTCGATGAATAAATTGTTTCTGGCACATACTTGATGGAACGCCTCTACTTGGTCTAGAACAGGATTACGCTTTATCACCATGTTTATGATGGTATCTACCCATACGCGTAGTCTACTTAAATCAATTTCCATGCTGACGTCGAGTGGTGTCCTTCGCTTTTTTGTAACGCTCTTGCCACCAACGATACACACGGGTATACTATCGTCCTCAATGCTTAGAATAGGTGGACCAGTCCTAGAGAGGAATTCTGACCATGATTGAGCGGAATTTATAACTTGTGTATTCGGTACTGGATTGGTGGCCTGCTGTATTGTTTGTTGTTGCTGTTGTTGTTGCTGAGTTTGTTGTGGTTGGGGTAGGACGGGTTGGTCCTGTTGTGTAGCAAACAATTGACTGAAAGAAGGACTTGGAGTAGTCATACGTGCAGGGTTACTATACTCACTTAAAAAATCTGGTGTGGGCTCTCTACCACTGTACCCAGGGCCAAATGCTTGCTGTTGCTGTTCAAACGTCATCGAATTTAGTGCCATGTAGTAGTTTAGAGAATCAGTATCTATTGTTTGTTCAAAATCGCGAAGTGATGCAAGTGTCTGATTATAATTTTGTTGCTCTTGTTGATTGAAAATTGAATCAGTGCTGGAATAATATTGCGGATTGTTTGGAGGTGTCTCGGGGTAACTGAATATAAACTTTTGTGGACTTTCCTCGGTCGTTTTCATGATTTGAAATGTATTTTTTCTTTCTTTGTTGAGGTGTGATAAACGGATTGAAACTTCAATTTGAGAAAGTTGGTTTGGAATTTCTTAGACTCAATTGACACTGTACAGAGGAAAATCTATCAAACAATAAGGTAAAAAGCACGAAAATGCTGCAAACAAACACCATCACAGAATGCACCATGGTAGATCCATTCTGCTACATAAAAAACTTCTTCCTTACAATTAGTCAACTATTTTGCTCTGACCAATAAAAAACCAGAAGAAATCAGCATGTCTCTCTCCGCTAAACTATCACACATTGGAGTTGTTGCCAGTGGACCTGCTTTGGGTGTAATAGCAGCAGTTTTTGTCGCCGCCGTTGTCAAGTCAAACAGCGCACCCGCCCCTGACCTCAAAAGAGGTAGGAAATCTATACAACAACCTTATTAATAGCATAATAGTCTCAAGGAACGTCGCAAATGGATATTTCCGTCTTGACAAAGGAAAATCAGTTAAAGAGGCACAATCAGTAATCTGTGCAAACTTACCAGCAAAGGAGCAAGAAGCCGTAATATTTTTACATGTATGATTAACTAATAATTTTAAAGTGCAAAGAACTATGTGAGAAATTCCACGAAACCTACGTTCAATCAAACAGAGACTTGAGCTTCAAACCATCAACAGAAGATGAATTCCACAAACTACTTGCTGGAACTGAAGAAAACTAATGTAGTTATTGAAGATTAATTAAGGGGTTTTATGATTATTAAATTTAATACATTTTCACATTCTTTGATAAACAAATTTTGATACATTCCATCATTCCTCGAGTTTGGTATGCTTGTTGGTGTACTGACAGTTTGTCATAATTTTTTTATATTCCTTACAAAATCAATTCAAATAACCGCGCAAACAGTCATGGTTTATCTGAAAGTCAAGAGGAGCGAAACTGATATTTTTCTTTACGAAGCTAAACATGATGCTCCACTAGACCAAGTAGTCAATGGTTGCGTTGCTGTAAATAATCAAGTCGCAAGATTACAAGAAGTGATTCATAACGTGGAAGATCTAGTCAAATATGGTCCTGCCAGACCTCCAGAAAAAGTGGGCCTAGACGATGAAGAGGGAGAAGTAAAAGATCCAACTGCACGTCGAATTGGAATCCGTACGTAATTTTATCGTCCAGTTAAAGATCTGACCTTAACAAAGCACCAGCAAAACAAAATATTGAAGAGATATCAAAATGTGTTGACAATGCTAAATCTGTTCTTAACAGACACGTGGATAAAAAAGAGGCACTGACACTTGAAACTCTCAAAGACTTGATGGCGGATATATCAGGATCCATCACAAAAGCATACCTAAGCAATCCTCTTCCAGCATACGATCCCATCACAGAATACTTATTCGATGATTTCAAATCAGAACAATATCTAGATCAAGACACAACGTCAATGTGGTTTGCAGGAAAAGAGCTGCAGAGAAGTGGAAAATTGATGGACATCAAATCCGTGGGAAAGAACGACAAGAGCGTCATCATTGTCAAATTACAAAAGAAGGGTGGAGGAGCACCTGCGAGAGAAACTGGTGTCACGGAAGAGATGCAGAAGAATCTAATGTCCTACTATTACAAAAAGCAAGAGGAGGAAAAGAAACTGATGGACGATGACGATGACTCACATTTTAATAGCGAATGGTCCAATCCAAGCGGTTTAAAGAATCATTTCCAAGGCATCGGCAACGTATCGTGGAAGTAGTTGAATTAAAAATTGCATCTATTTACTTTGTAAATTATTTTTTAGATTTTTTTTCTTTCTTATTTTTCTTGTCCTTTTTATCTTTCTTGTCCTTCTTTGACTTTTTATCCTTCTTGTCTTTCTTTTCCTTCTTGACTGGCTCTTCGTCATCTGATGAATCGGAATCGTCCTTCTTTTCCTTCTTGGACTTTTTCTTTGGTGGTTCGTCTTCGCTATCAGAGTCATCCTTCTTTGACTTTTTCTTGTCCTTCTTCTTGTCTTTCTTTTCCTTGACTGGCTCTTCGTCGTCATCTGATGAATCGGATTCAACCTTCGTTTTCTTCTTCTTGTCCTCCTTCTTGCTCTTCTTCTTTGGTGGCTCTTCCTCGGTATCATCAGCTTTTCTCTTCTTCTTTGATGAAGAATCGTCGGACTTGCCGTCTGCCTTGATTTCAGCGGCAACTTCCCTCATGACGTCTACATTCTTTTGTAGAGTGACGCCCTCGCCACCCTTTTCATAAAAGTTCAACCTCTCCTCCACTTGATCCCTCAATCTCTCGCCAAACTTGCTGGTGGCAGAGTCTTGGAAGGAATCTATACGAACGGCAATGCTGCACTTGTTGGCCAAGTACCTGCTCACCTTTCCCTTGTTTTGTTTGCTGGCGCGACCGATGAACGAAGAGTGATAGATCAGTCCATATTTGGGCGTGTTGCCGCGTGTCTTGAGCGCCCTGAACAATGCCTTCTCTGCACCCAAAATTTGAACGGTGCTCGCGGGGTACTTGCTCAAGTTGATCATGCTTCCTGCATGGGCAATCAAACGAGCGCCGACTTGCTCTCCCAATAGACAGGTCAAGTTGGGCGCGACGTTGTGCATCTTTGTTTGTAGGTAATCGTACAAGTTCTTGCGGTATTCTGCAATGCTGACCACCTTCTTTGCGAAGGAGTCCAAAATGATGAGATCGAATGGGGCAATGTCGGTTCCCATGCTGCTGCGTCCTAGCGTTACGATTTCCTTGCTGACCTCTTCGTCCTTGGTAATGTCTGTGAGGGCGTCGACCATCTCGTCGTTCAAGTTGCTCTTGCTTCCAATCAACTTGACCAACTTGGCGTATTGTACGTTATCCTTGACCACCTTGTTCAATTCGGGGAAGTGCCACCCGTACCACTCTCTGATTCTCATGGAATAAGTGTTTAGATCCTTGTCCAAAGTGTCCAACAAGCTGATTGATTGGATGATCATGTTGTCCGCCTTGTTGACGTTGAACTTTACTTTGGCGCGAGAGTATGCGTGACCCAAACCCAATTGTGCCTTCTCTACGTCGCCCTTTTCGACGCCGTCGATGAATTGATGGAAATGCATGCGCACGCCGCGGATTAATTCTTGTGTGGAATCGTCGGTGAAGCATTCTACTTTGGAGAGTTGCTCTTGGATGGCACCTCCTAATTTTGTTTCGAGGATACCAAGTTTGACTTTCTTGGTTCCGAGGTGCATTTCTAAAAAGTTGCTCAAGAAGGGATGTAGAATGCCTTCTGATACATTGTTTACGTTCTCTAAACCGTGTTCGGGGCTCTCGAATGGTGCGAATGCTACAAATTTGACCATATCACTTAATTTGCTAAAATCAGCCAAGCTGCCGCGAATCTGCTTGACAGCGATCTCCTCTTGTTTGTGACGCTCAAACAACGCATAACCTAACGCGCTTTCGAATAATAGATATGAAGGCATAGTAAATTCAAAGATTTGTATGACACAAGTGCAGTGATTTCACAATTGTTTTCACACAATGAGGTTGACCTTATTCAATGATGCTTACAATGGATGTTCAAGTAATTCCTAAAGGTTGTCGTGAGTGAGAGTACTCATCGCATTCATTGTTTGGTACGCGTGCAAGGGTTTGTTTGCGAAATGTTGTGATAATATGTAACTAGTATCGTATTTAAACAAAATAGATGGTAATGAAGCTAAATTAGAGAAGAAACTAATTAGAAAAATCATTTAAAGTTGGATGAACTTACACAATGATTAGATTAGGCATTTTCAAAGGCATAATTAGAGTGAATGCAATATAATAAGTTAATTTTAAACATCAATCAACTGCCCGTGTAGCGCAGCGGAACATTTATTCTAGTTAAAGCGCGCACCCCTCCTAAGGGTGAGGCCCAGGGTTCGATCCCCTGCTCGGGTGTTTTTAAATTTACAGCGTTTTACACCAATCACGCTTGTTCGGTGGAATGTTTTGGTAAGGCATGATGTACCTGGATATTCTGTTTGTTGGCTCGCACACAAGTATCTTGATGCAATGTTTGGTGGTCCAAACTTAAGGCGTTCACGAGAACAATTTCGGCAGGGAGTGAAACGTACCAGATATTTTATTGCCTAACGTTCTAAGATAGATTGCTGTTCTTTCTAACTGTACTGTGTATCTATTTTTGTCGGCAAAAAACAATAGGGCTTGTTGAAGTTTTATTGTAATGAGCTCTTTTATTGTGTGCAAGTTTCATCATGAAAATCCAAATCGATGACCTCATTGTTTACTTCCCCTATGAGTTCATTTATAAAGAACAATATGAATATATGACAGAATTATATAGAGGGATTAAATCGAAGGGTCATTGCTTGCTTGAAATGCCTTGCGGAACTGGAAAAACAGTCTGTCTTCTATCGTTGATCACGTCGTACCAATATGCAAACCCAGAAACAGCTGGAAAACTAGTGTACTGCACAAGAACTGTTACAGAAATGGAAAAAGTTCTAGCGGAGTTGAAGGCATTAATCAAATACCGTAAGGGAGTACTAGAGGAAGACAATGCAGCAAACAATGGAACAAATCTAGTTGCGATAGGGTTGAGTAGTAGGAAAAATCTTTGCATTCACCCAACTGTATCACTAGAGTACGAAGGCTCCAAAGTAGATTCAAATTGTAGAAACTTGACAGCAAGTTGGATCAGAGATCAAGCACAAGCCTTTCCCAATCCAAAAGAGGCTGGTATAGAGTTGTGTGACTATTTTGAGGAATTTGAAAAATCTGGCATTCAAAGCATTCTGCCTGACGGTGTATACACACTCTTGGATCTAAAAGCCTTCGGTAAGCAGTACGGCTGGTGTCCTTATTTCTTGGCAAGAAGGGCGGTAGAGTATGCCAACATTGTTGTTTATAATTATTCCTACATGCTTGATCCAAAGATCGCACCTCTAGTAGGCAAAGCCCTTTCCAAAAACAGCATCGTTGTGTTCGACGAGGCTCACAACATTGATAATGTGTGCATAGAGGTTCTATCCGTGAACATCAACAACCACGTGATAAAGAGCGCCCAGAATAATTTAAAAAAGTTGGAAGAGAAAATCAACACGATGAAGCGCAGCAATGCCGACCGTCTCAAACAAGAATACAATCGCCTAGTAACCGGATTAGCAACGCCAGGCGTCGGTCAACAAAACCTCGTCAACACCGATCTCAACAACACCGTCCCCGTGCTGCCCCAAGACATTATGAACGAAGCAGTGCCAGGAAACATTCGCAAGGGAGAACATTTCACGAGCTTCTTGAGGAGGTTTATTGATTTTGTGAGGTTGAGACTTAACGTGGACAAGGTGATACAGGAGAGACCAGAAACATTCTTATCGTCGCTCAGCTCGAAAACAAGCATAGAACAAAAGACCTTACAGTTCTGTGCGGAGCGCATGAATTCGCTGCTCAACACGCTGGAGGTCAGGGACATTCACGAGTTCAACGCCATCAAGGTGATCACCGACTTTGCCACGCTGGTCGGTACCTACGAGAATGGATTCACCATCATCATCGAACCACACGACGAACGCACGCCCGCCATTCACGAACCCGTCCTACAGTTCTCGTGCATGGATGCGAGCATTGCCATATCCAAACCGGTTTTCGAGAGATTTGACACGGTGATATTGACCAGCGGTACGTTGAGTCCCTTGGACAAGTATAGCAAATTGCTACAGTTCACTCCGGTGGTGAGCAGGAGCTTGCCCATGAGTTTGACGAGGGATTGTATATGTCCGTTGGTGTTGACGCGTGGAAGCGATCAGGTGGCGGTGAGCACGAAATATCAAATGAGAGGAGATCCTGCCGTGGTGCGTAATTATGGAAGTTTGTTGGTGGAGCTGAGCAAGTACGTACCCGACGGCATCATTTGTTTCTTCACCAGTTATCAATACATGGAGGACATTGTTACCATATGGAATCAAATGAACTTGTTGGACCAAATTACTCAAAATAAACTTATTTTTATTGAAACACCAAACACTGCGGAGACGAGCATTGCACTCACCAATTATCGTAAGGCATGCGATAGTGGCAGGGGAGCGGTGTTCTTGTCGATTGCACGTGGAAAGGTGGCCGAGGGTGTTGATTTTGATGGTCATTATGGTAGGGCCGTCGTCATGTTTGGCATTCCGTTTGTGAATACTGAAAGTAAAATTCTAAAAGCACGTCTAGAGTACTTGAAGAAGAATTATAGCATCCAAGAGGGAGATTTTTTGACTTTTGACGCCCTGAGGCATGCATCCCAATGTATTGGTAGGGTCATCCGAAATAAAAGTGACTATGGTTTGATGATTCTTGCCGATAAAAGATACAATCAACCTGACAAACGAAACAAGTTGCCCGAATGGATTGCCAAGAGAATAACACAGACACAGTTGAACTTATCCACGGATACATTGATTGGGTTGTGCAGGCAATATCTGAAGGATATGGCCCAGCCATGGTCTGCCAAACAGCTGCTGCTTTCCCAAGCTGACGTCGAGAAGCTGGCGCAGAGGAACAACAAGTTGAAGGAGCAACAGAGATCTGAATATGAGGCTGCTTTATTGAATGGATCCCAAGCACAAATAGATCCTATGGATGAGGATATAAGGAACGCCGAAGAAGCAATGCAGGAAGATGCAAACGATTAAATATTGTAATCTTGTATAAATCTGGTCAATTCGTTTTTTATCTTGATATTATTTTCGTAGTGACCGTCAATTGTCATCTACAAGCAAAGTCCAGCATGAAGTCTAGTGCAACACATGATAGGAACAAAAAGATTCTTTTAGAACTACTCAAGGAACCTGGCAACAAATACTGTGCCGAATGTGGTGCTCGTGGACCTTTGTGCTGGGCATCAGTAAACCTCGGCATCTTCTTCTGTACAAAATGCGCGGGCGTTCATAGAGGTATTGGTGTACATATTTCATTCGTAAGAGGGGTAAATTTGGATCAATGGGAGGACAAGCACATGGAAGTAAGATTACTTTGACAAGGAAATTAACTTTATACGTTTAGGCTGTTACTAGGATTGGTAATGAAAGATCCAACGCAATATATGAAGCCGGCATGCCACCAAATAAGAAACCAAATGAAAATAGCAGTCCTCGCGAAATTGAAGAATTCATTCGTCAAAAATACGAAAAGAAGAAATGGGTTGTTAGAAACGGCTCCGATGATAATCACAGAGAAAGTAACCAAAGAAGTCGTCAACAGGAGGAACCCAAGCAGAACGCTAGACCAAGAAGAGAAATCGAGTATGATGAACACGAGACACGCAATCGCGAACCTGTAAGACAACAGCAACAACAGCGCCAACCAAGTCGCGAACAGCCACAACATCACTCAAACCAACGCGACGAATACAAGGAACACCGTCAGGTCCAACAAAAACCCTCTTCAGGCTTTTCAAACTTGAGATCGAACCCAACCAGCCAACAAACACAGATCGCTCCACCCAAGCAAACACAAAAACCCGATTTGTTGGCATTCGGAGACATGGCATTCGATTCTAAAAACAGCAACGAAGCCTCGTTGGATGATATTTTCGCAGGTGCATTCTCGTCAAACGACAATCAGCAACACCAGCAACAACAGCAACAGCAGCAGCAACAAAAGATCAACACCCAAAAATCAGCGCAGAGCAACATTTTAAACATGTTCGACAAGCCCATGGTTCCTACCTCACCACACCAAAACCAACCACCATTCGGAAATCCTCAGCAACGCGGTCCTCCAATGATGATGCCACCTCAATACGGACACCCACCGCTTCAACCTTATGGTCAACATCCTCAACAATACGGACACCCAGGAGCTCCTCAAATGTATGGACGACCTCAGTATGCACAGCCTCCGCCCATGCAATATCAACAGCAACAACGCGGCCCCATGATGAACCAACCATTCCCACAACAGCAACAACCTTTCCAGCAGCAACCAATCTATAACCAACAACGGCCAATGAACGGACTGCCAATGAGTGGAATGCAACAACCAAGAGGGTTTTAAATAAATAACATTGTTTTTATACAGACAGCATTAGATTTTTATTACGCCCAAACTCTCATGGTGTGGTCCCAAGATCCTGTGCATAATGCGGTTCCGTCTGGTGATACAGCCAAGCAGCTCACCCTATTCTCGTGGTCTGTTAGGTGTTGTAATGGTTTTCCTTTCAAAGTATCCCAAACGATAACCTTCTTGTCGTCATAGGCAGCAAATAATAGTCTTCCGGAATGACTGAACGAAATGCTTGTAACACCCTCTCTAATGTTGTCAGCTGTGTACATCATAAGTTCACGGTCAGCTCTGAGATCATATAGACGGCAACTAGCATCATCAGAACCAGTGGCAAACGTTTGACCGTTAGGGAAGTATTGCACAGAATTAATGTCTGATTCATGTCCGACAAATGTTTGAACACATCTTCCACTTCTAACATCCCAAATCTTAGCGTGGGCGTCGCAAGCTCCTGAGACAAATAGGTTTGGATCGGGCGAAACGCTTACACTCATTACATCTCCAGTATGTTCTGTAAATTTTTGGATGGGAACTCCTTGGTCTACGTCCCAAAGGATGCAGCTCATGTCTCCTGAAGATGTCAAAATTGAACGGTCTGTGATGAATTTACAGCACGACAAGTAACCAGTATGAGCGCTTAACTCTCTTTGTACTTTTATCTGTTGGTTGTTACCTGTCGGGCTTCTCAAATTATATACGCTGCACATGTTGTCGAGACCTCCACACGCTACATAGTTACCTGATGGTGAATAAGCGCACGTCATGACCCAGTGTGATTGTAGAGGTATGGCGTGGATCTTGTAAGTGGTTAGGGCGTTCCAAACTATAAGTTTTCCATCTTGACTGGCACTCACAACCTGTCTATTGTCCTGACTCCATGCTAGAGAATAGATTTTTGCAGAATGGCCCCTAAGAATCTTTCTTCCCTTGATCTTGAGGGTTGGAATATCAGATACGTTACAGTTCTCAACTGCGCGATGTTAAACAAAAAAACAAAGTGGTATCATACGCTTCGCGTCGTTGGTAATTTCTCTGTTTTGCTTTATTTGTTCATTAAGCCGTTTTGCCTCTTCTTTCGCTTGCTGAATAGCCTCTTGCACGCTGGTTGCCATTCCACCTACACCAACGTTTGTTTATTGTTGAGAAATTGTACAAATGATGGTCGACGTCTGACATTTTTGAACGTTGAGTAACATTGATTGGTAGTTTAATCCCGGCGCCTAATTTAGACCACTAGTGAAAACCAAAACATTAAATTTTATGAACTTGTGTTCTCACAAATAATTATTATAGAAGAACGAGAACCTTTGTTATTTGTCTTATCAGCTGTTGTCAAGATATTATGAGTAGAAAAGAGTTTTAAATTTAATAATTCTTTATAAATTCTGCATACCATCTCCCACTCTTCTTTATTGTTCTTTTTAGATCTGGGCTTTTGTAGTCGACATATGTTATGCCAAACCTTTTGGAGTAACCGTCTGCCCATTCAAAGTTGTCCATCAGAGACCAGACATAATAGCCCTTAATGTTCACTTTATCAATCATGACTGCGTTCGAGAATTCCTTTAAATAGTCCTTAAGGTAGTTTAATCGGAAATCATCGTCTACTGCTTGTGAGATGCTTAAATCACTCTCGCCTGGTGCATCAACTCCATTTTCTGTAATGTAAATAGGAACGCTTCCATAACGTTTGGATATCCAGTTCATGAGCTTGCGGCAGCCCCAAGGTACTACGTACAGCCAACTAGAATCTGCCTTGTCGCCAATCAACTTTCCATCCTTCTCATAGCTAGTAAAGACGTTAATGTCGTCGTACCATGTTGGGTTTTCTTTTACCTTCTCTTTCCGAGGCGCGCCGACTAAATAGTTAATACATTAGAAGCATTTTTTTGGTTACCATATGTGCTGGTATAGTGATTGATGCCAAAGAAGTCTGATTTGGTGGCTTTAAACAGTTCTTTTTCCTGTTCGGTAAATTGAGGGAGACGATCGCCGCAAGAGTCTCTCATGGATTGTGGATAGTCGCCAAAGAAGACTGGATCTGCATACCATCCCAAAAAGAATTGTTGGTGCCTTTCGGCGGCCTCAACGTCTTTTGGATCGTCGGACTGACTGTTAGTTGTGATTGAATAAAGTAATCCTTACAATTGCTTGGAACCAATCGCTGTTGAATGTTATTCCGATGCTTCCTTTCTGATTGTTCCTGTACTTTGTCTATTAAAGTTTAAAAATAAAAATGTTTTTTTCGTCAAATACATTATAAATGTTCATAGCCTCTGCGTGTGAAACTAGTTGGTTGTGAGCTACAATGTACGGTTCTCTTGAAGAGTCTCCACCATTTGGAGTGCATCCGGTGCATCTTCCTGGTGCGTTTCCGCCTGTTAGATAGCCCAAGACAGCTAGTTATTGAATGGTTAGAAGTGTAATTGGCTTAAGAAGTTACCTGTCACCCAAGGTTCATTAAATGTGATCCAAAACTTCACGCGATCACCAAAAATACTAAAACACAGATCCGCATAATCTGAGTAGGCTTTGACTATTTCGGTTTTGTTCAACCAACCACCAAATTTATCTTCAAGACCTTGAGGCAAATCCCAATGGTACAGCGTAACTGCTGGTTGGATGCCATTAGCCAGCAATAAGTCGATTTCCTTGTTATAATGTTCAATCCCTTCTTGTTTATGTTGCTAATTGTCCCATCAGGTAAAATTCTGCTCCAGCTAAAAGACATTCTATAATGCTTCAAGTTGAGGGATTTGATTAAAGCAATATCCTCTTCCAACTTGTTGTAGTGATCATCGGCTACATCACCTGTCTCTCCATTTTTTGTTTTGTTTGGAGTATGCGAGAAAACATCCCATATTGACTTCCCCCTCCCGTCCTGATCATATCCGCCTTCTATTTGATAGCTCGCTGTTGCGGCTCCAAAAATGAAATTCTTTGGGAACACAATACCATTATCGTCATCCATCTTGGTTGGTGGTGTCACAAATAAAAAAAAAGTAAACAAAAGAGTGATTGCGAAACAAAAAAAGGTTGTGCTTGTCTGAACTTCCATGAAAATTGTAAAGCAATGCAGTCATGGTAAACAACACAAGATTAGAAAATAAACAAAGACAGGTTAGAACGTAGTTTCGTGGATAAAACAACAACAAGATAACAATACCATTAATTTTACTTAATATTTTGAAGTGGTTCATTTCTGTTACGAATGTTGAGTGTCAAAAAGGACCTATCAAGTAATTAATCATTTAATCAAATGATGACGTACCTTCTAATGCCGCAATCATCTATAACACTCGCTAAGATTTGCCTGCAATCATCTGGGATATTGTCCCTCTTTATGTCTCTACCGCCAACGCACTGCTCGAAAATATCAATTTTATCATTACATTCTTTTGCTCCTTCGTTTTTGCTATAGTATACCTCATCGTCGTAGTAATAACGACGAATCTCTCCGAAGCCCTGTGCTCCTCGGTTTTCTGTACTCATTTGACTTGTTTAGTTGAGCTAATTACAACAAATAGAAAATTTAAACTTGTTCTTTATTGTGTGTTGGACTTTCAATTTTCACATCATTTACCTTAAAGTAGTTGTATAGAGTGACCCCTACAACAGCAACTAGGCATCCTAGAATATTCAAAAATGAAACAGGGCTGTTGAATAATAGCACGCTCAACCCCACGGTTATGATTACCTTGAGGTTACCAGCCACATTGAGTGTCAAAGGACTTGTATTATTTACCACAATAAAGGTACTCCAATTTAAAGCGAAGGCTATTAAACCAGAACCGACTAGAATTATGACAGATACAGCATCGCCGACATACTTCCAATTCAACCACGTGTTAGGTGTTGTGAATGGCAGTGTTTCAAAATATAATGCAAATGGTATAAGCATCAAAGCACTTGGTGGTGCCATATTGAATACTAGATTCAATGAGTTGAGTTTATTCTTCCCACTTAGTAGTTTTCCAACCATAATAGTTTGAACAGCGGTTGTAACTGACGAGAACATTGTGAGTAGGAATCCGAATGTTTCAAATTCAACATCAGTAGCACACGAACCTGCCACTCCACCAACAACCAAAACTACAGATGCATAGACACGCCATGATAGTCGCTCATCTAGAAAAATGAACGAAAGAAATGCGCTCCATGCCGGGACACTTGACTTGACAATCTGATTGAATGCGACACTAACAAAGCTCAAAGAGAAGTTTCCTAAAAGTATATTCGCGCTGAACAATACCGACAAGGGTATAACTCTCTTCCAATATATCTCCTTGCTTACTTGTTGCTTCTGCTCCGAATAAAAACTTAAAACTATCGCAGATCCGATTGAACATATTATCATATGTATGAATGTGAGTGTCAGAGGGAATTTAAATTCTAAGACCTTGAACAGGTACTTATTTAAAAGTAGGGTGGAAATATTGAATAGATACCAAACGAGTATTGATACAACAGCCTTGCTATAGGTGTTTGGTTTTGTGTTAGCGTACATAAAAGTTGTTTTTGTAAATTATTGGTAAACCAATTTTTTTGTAACAAACCAAATTTGATATAAAATTATTGGTTTATTCTGGACTCCCTTCTCTTTTTGATTGTGTACTTCATCAAGAATATCAACGTAGTAGGGCATATTCCACTAATTCTGCTTGCCGCGCCCAAGGTTAAAGGTTTGTGCTTTGATAGTTTCGTCTTCTCCTCTGTTGATAACACAGGTAGGTTAATATAGTCCAAATCATGCGGTAACTCCAATTCTTCGTTAGCACGATAAGCGGCTAATTCTTTCTCATGTGAGCGTTTGAACTTTGCATATCTACATTCACTCTCAACAGATTTTGAGTCTCTTTGATTCAAATTTTCTAGTTCCAAAACTAATGCCGTGGCTTCACCAGAAAGTTTCTTTCCATCATATTTGGCAGAGGGACATTGTATGATTTGGTCTAAACTATCAACAACACGTTCGATATTCATGTTTCCATCAGTGCAGCTGAACAACTCGACTGCGTTCTTTCTGTCCTGGCTTGTGCCAAAACCATCAAAATCTTTAATGAGACTGCACCATTGAGGCGCAGGTAACGATAATTTATTTAATACATTGATTGATTTATTTACCGCATCCCTTCTCTGAACTACACTATCCATCACATCATGTCCGACAAGTCCATATTCCAATGCTTTTTGGGTCAACCTCAGATCAGCATTGTCCGCCCGCAAATAAAGTCTATATTCTGCTCTGGAAGTAAATATTCTATAAGGTTCATCGACTCCTTTCGTAACCAAGTCATCAACAAGTACTCCTATGTACGCCTCCGATCTGTCCAAAATAAGATCTTGACCGGTAGTGACGCCAAGCCCAGCATTGGCACCTGCAATAATTCCTTGTGCCGCAGCCTCCTCATAACCAGTCGTTCCGTTGATTTGGCCAGCTAAGTAGAGTCCAGGGATGCGACGTGTCTCTAGTGTGAATTTTAATTCGCGTGGATCCACGTAATCGTACTCTATCGCGTAACCATATTGACAAATTCTGGCGTTTTCTAACCCGCGTATGGTTTTGATAAATTGTAACTGTAAATGTTCGGGTAGTGATGTGGAAATACCATTTGGGTAAATCAATTCGGAATTAATTCCTTCTGGTTCTAACCAAACACGATGAGAATCTCTACTTGAAAATCTAGAAACTTTGATTTCTATACTCGGACAGTATCTTGGGGCAATGCCTTTTCCGTCGTTCCCCGTAAAGTCAATCTGGATAATGTTCATGAGCATCTCTTATAATGTCATGCGTGTCTGTGTTTGTAAAAGTCTCATAGCATGGCTCGTTGGTAGTGATGTGTGAACCTCTTTGTGCAAAAAATGTGTTGGGATCGTGCTGGAATGAAAAAGGTTCCACGAAGGCGTCGCTGTGCTGAGGTTGTAGCGAAGAAAAGTCGATTGAATCTCTAAATATACGAGCAGGTGTTCCCGTTCGTAATCTGCCCATACTGAGCCCCATGCTGTACAGACGGTCAGATAGTCCGATACTGGGAGCGTCGCCTTTTCTGCCAGCTGGTATACGAACATCTCTTCCCATGTGTATCATTCCCTTAAGGAAAGTTCCTGTTGTGATGACGGCACTTGAACAGGAGACCGTAGTGCCGTTCTGTAGTATGACGCCGTTAACTCGTCCATTCTCATCTAACTTTATATCTTCCACTGACGATTCTGTGACGGAGAGATTTTTTAGTTGAGAAATTTCATGTTGCATTCGGCGAGCGTAGAGTTGTCTATCTATTTGAGCTCTTGGACCATGTACTGCGGGTCCTTTAGAAGCATTTAGCACATTATAATGTATCATCGCGTGATCAGCAACCTTTCCGATTAAACCACCAAGTGCGTCGACTTCTTTCACGATAATCCCTTTGCCCACACCTCCTATACTGGGGTTGCACGACAGGGCTCCAACAGTGGAAAATTTGTGCGTTACTAACAATGTTTTCGCTCCAGTTCTTGCCGACGCGGATGCGGCTTCACACCCAGCATGACCACCTCCAATTACAACAACATCATAGTCTCTTTTGGTTATCGAATACGAACGTGTGCATTTTTTGGTTAAATTGTTCAACACATATCGAAGCATGGATTTTTAATTGAGTATCTTACAATGGAAATGGTCAAAATTTTTTTATAAAATGTATTATATCACGACAGTGTTTTAGATAGGTCTTCCATCCCATATGTTTCTATTCTTATAAACTAGATCATTGATTGATTCGGTTAATTGTTCTGATTTCAAAACAGAAATTCTCTATAGGCATTAATGTCCGTGAGGCCACTTTTAAAGAAAATGGCACTTCGTCTGTACAAAGTTGGTTCCAAAGTAGTTGTAAATTAAGCGTATAAACAACCGAATGTTGCCTACCCCCTGTAATAATTGATTTTCATGAAAATGAACCTATTTGGTTGAATTTGTGTGTCTTGAACATGGCCTGCACCTATTCAAAATGTAACGACAAGGGATCTTTAATTAAAAAACATTAAATCATAAATGCGATCAAAGTTTGAAAGACAGTTCATCGCCTAGTTTGAAAAGTTGTTACAATAATAGTTGTTTTATTCAGTCTTAAATTCATTCTTAGATCCTTCGTACTCCTTTTTATGTTGTCAAATAAGTGATAAAAAATAACTATACCTTAAGTTTATCTGTTAGTTCTTTCACTTTTTGTTTTAATTGATCATTTTCTGATTTCAACTGGTCGGAGTCATTGCTACTCGGACCTCCTAAATAACTCTTAACGTAGTCAAGGGCATTCTGCGGCCTTTCCGGCTCCTCATATAGTGAAACTAGTGCTATAAAACAATGATGATTTGTCGCTCAAAAACAGTTTACTCACCCTTAGTTATAGCATCGACCACTCCGTTCTTCTCTAGGTATTTCTTAAATTCATCCTTTCTATTGTTTACGGACTGGGATACATTAAAATAACAGAACAAACAAAATTACCTGATATGCCATCTTGTTTGTGTTTTACAGAATGCAATGCTTTGGTTGATTCTTGTTACAATAAGCGCCAAACAAGGTCTTCTTAAAAAGCTACAACACAGGTGCAACAAAAGTACTTTTTAAACTTTTTTACTAAACTACAAGCAGCTTGCCAATAAACATTTTTGTTTGAACACTCATTATGAAGTTCAATTTCTTTTTCTATAGATTCTACAATTGCACGTTTTCTTGCAAGCTCAGAGTCTTGCATTTCTGATTCATATTTTACCTTCAGGGCGTCTATTATCTTTTCTAGTGCCTTTTGTCTGACTTTTAGAGGGACGTGATAGTACGGCGAGGGTGGAATACGTGGTTGATTAAAGTCTATTCCTTTGCATCTTTCTGGATCCAACTCAAACTCTACCTTTTCACACTCGACTTCAGGTTCTGGGGGTTCTTGAATTCCACCAGTCTCAGTTAAGTCATTATCGCTCTCTATGCTTTTAGATGCATCCACTGTATGGTCTTGCACCTCGATCTCATTTGATTCTGCTTCTTGCTTTTGGACACTAAGTGCCTGTTCAACCACAAGTCTGCCAAGAAGCTTTCGTTTTTCGAGTGCTTTTTGCTGTTTCTTCAATTCACGATCTTCATTCTCCAGATCCTCCATCTTTCTCCTTGCCACTTCTTTTTGTATTCTTTGACGTTCTCTCTCAATTCTTAATTCCTCTTCGGAGGGACCTATCTCTTTTCTCTTTTGATAGTATACTTGACAAAGTTAATAATTTTTTCAATTTTAATGAACTACTTTTCAACCATTCAGCTTTTATAACCTCCCAAGTGGCAAAAAATTCTTTTTCTCGTACTGAAACTGCATCAGGATGGATACTTTCGCAGTTGTCACCCTTCATACAAAAACCTTGATTAGTGTAGGATGAACATATTGTTTTGGTCTCTGGTGTTTCAAGTTTGGCTTCAAATTGCATTACAATTCAATTAAAACAAGAATGTCAACTCAAGGGAACAGGGTTTATATTAGCAGCCTTGCTGATCAGCTTAGGCTTGACACTGAACAACCACCACCAGATGTACCTAAACTTGTTGAAGAACCAAAAAATACAACAGTAACCCAACCCGTTGACAGAATGGAGTTGGGAGAGTCTGCCATGAATGCTATTAGACACAAAAAAGCCCTTGCAAAAGAGCTAGAGTTACAAACAAAAGCACAAAAATTAATTGTTCCAACAGATGATGCACAAGTTCGGAAGCGTTTAAGGGCATATGGCGAACCCATAACACTGTTTGGCGAAGGTCCCACAGAGCGTAGGGATCGTTTAAGAATGATAATGGCAACTCGCGGTGAAGCTCGTGTAAATGTAGAGGAAGATCAAATGGACCAAGACCAAGAACAAGAGGAACAAACGGAGGCATTCTATACCCTAGGTCCTAAACTATTACCTTCCGCAAGAATGTTCATCGCCCGGTATTCACTCGAACAAGCTTCAAAACGACTCAACAAACAAAAAGAAATATACAACAGCTACGTTGAATCAAAACAAGATGCAATGACAGAAAAACCAGATGAGATACCAGAAGAGGTAACAAAAAAGAAGAATTTTTTCGCACAAATCAAAACTTTTGCAAACGTCAGCAGCGAAGTTGGAGACGTGCGTCCGTTGAGTTCGATATCTATCAGCAATCACAGCGACGCATCCGATCGACAACACGTACTAACAGGTAGTTGGACTGGTATGGTCAAATTATGGTCCCTCGAAGATTGTAAATCCATACGCAGCTACAAAGCACATGAGGAACGAATCACAGGCGTGGCATTAAATCCAGCGGTGAACAATGTACATTTTGCAACAGGAGGAGCGGATGGGGTGGCCAAATTATGGAAGTACGATCGCGATCAGGATAAAGAATTAATTCCAACGGATAACGAAAAACCATTAGCTACTTTAAACGCACATGCTAGTCGCTTAGGCAAGATTGCTTTTCATCCGAGTGGCTCATATTTGGGAACTACTGGATTCGATTGTACTTGGTGTTTCTGGGACGTTGCAAGAGGGCAATTATTGTGCGAGCAAAAAGGTCATTCCATGGCTGTTTATTCCATTGCGTTCCATCCTGATGGAAGTCTAGCGTGCACAACTGATTTGGGAGGCATTGCTCTTTTATGGGATTTGAGAACGGGAGGAACCATCATGCCGCTTCAAGGACATGTGCATCAAATTTTGAGTGTTGATTTTTCGCCAAACGGGTTTAATGTTGTAACTGGAAGCAACGACCACACTTGTAAAGTATGGGACCTGCGCACTAAAAAGTGTGTATATAGCGTTCCTGCACATAATAAACTTATAAGTCATGTACAATATGAACCTACCCACGGTAGGTATTTTATGACGTCTTCTTACGACATGACCATTAAACTGTGGAACTCAATCGAGTTTAAATTGGTAAAGACAATCAAAGAAATGGATTCCTTGATTCTATGTGCTCATTTGAACAAGACCACAAGTAATAGGGACGTCATCGTGACAGGTGGTTATGACAAGACGTGGAAGTGCTTTAAGATTGACGAAATAAATTAAGCTCAATTTGGTATCCGACAACCGACTTTTTTTTTTACTTTTTATAGAAACTTCTACTTAATAATAACACTTCCGTTATAAATATACAAACGCATGAATGACGACAAGAAGCCTCAGACACCCTCTTCAGCAAGGAGTGTTATAGATTATAATCATTTAAGATTCAGAAACGCGAGCGTTACTTCTCCGGGTTCAAATACAGATGTATTTGCTGACTTTATGAATGTTCAATCAATTGATGATAATTCGAAAACACAAAATAAAAGACAAACTCTGCGAGACATATCACACGAACATTCCAGTTCCCTTGTAGATATTAAAATTCAATCATACAGAGATGACATCAAAGACGACGAACAAAATGATTACGTTGAATCACCAATAGAAAACAACAAGGAGGTTGTAGACGAGATTTATTGCGTGATCAGCGAGGAAAACATGAGGAGGTGCGAAGATGCACCAGAGGACGCCGACCACCTTTCGTCTCAATACAAAACCAAACAATCCAGAAGATCAAAAATAAAACAAACGTTCAACTTTCAAAACATTAAAGCACAACTCATCAATTGGAAGGAGAAGGAAAGGCAAAAACATAATACCACAGGTGAGAAGAGCGTAGTGGAGCTGAACCATGATGATGACTTGGAGGAGGCCAAAGAAGTGGTGGGGACTGAGAAGGCACCAATTGAGTGTTTGGTGATTGTAAATGACAGTAAAGAGAACAAGAGGCTTCGAAAGGTGCAGCCGTCCAACTACATTCGTTCAACGAGGTACACCTGGTGGAATTTCATACCAAAGAATCTTTTCGAACAATTCCGCAGAATATCAAACATTTATTTTTTGGTAACAATGATTGTATCGTTGATACCTGGACTGTCGCCGACAACACCAGTCGCATCCATCATTCCTCTCGCACTCATCGTATTGGCCACTGCTTTCAAAGATGCCATAGAAGACATTGTAAGCGAACGTGATGATGTTTCATTTTAACAAGCATAGGTACGTTTAAGAATCGATATCAAGGCCAACAACGAGCCGACGTTAGCGATGGTGGATGGAACGTTTAAAAAGATACCCACTCACAAGGTGTCGATCGGACAAATTCTCAAGGTGGAAAAGAACGTGCCGTTCCCAGCCGACATTGTATTATTGAAATCAAGCGACCCAACAGGTAAATGCTACGTGGAGACTGCCAACCTCGACGGAGAGAGCAACTTGAAGACCAAAAAATGTATATTACAAGATGCAAGCGATGATCCCGCTCAATTAAATCAATTAAAGGCAAGGATCGCAATGGAAAAACCAAACGAAGTGCTAGATCGCTTCCAAGGAAAATTCACGATCGTCGACAATGCAGAACACAAGGGCATCTCTGTGGATATCGAGAATCTATTGGTGCGTGGAACGGTGTTAAAGAACACCGAGTACATTATAGGAGTGGTGGCCTACGTGGGAAAGGAGACCAAACTATACAAGAACATGCAAAAAGGAAGAGGAAAGTTTTCACATTTGGATCTACGCATGAATTACTTGTTGATCATCTTGTTGATCGCTCAACAAGTACTTTGTGGATTCTTGGCCATGTTCAGCGCACTATTCAACAATGCATATGCTGCCAATGCATTCTACTTGTCACCTCTAGGAGACGCTCTCGCCAGTGCCAACTATGTCGCTCGCAATTGGGTCACCTTCTTCATTCTGCTCAATCTGATCATTCCCATGAGTTTATTCGTATCGTTGGAATTCATCAAAATATTCCAAGCGAGATTGATGGAGGCCGATTTGAAAATGAGCGAGGTGAGAAGTGGTAAATTAGTAAAAGCACAAGTCAAGGATTCCAATTTGAATCAAGAATTGAGCCAGCTGGACATTATCTTTTCCGATAAGACGGGAACGTTGACCGATAATTGCATGCAGTACAAGAAATCGAATCTAGACGGAATCACGTTCGACAATGATGAATTGTTACAGTTCCTACGAAATCACAAACAAACACAAGATCCAATCATTGAAGCAAGAAAGCATCTAATAAGAGAATATCTGCTGTGCATCGTGCTCAACAACACGTGCATACCAGAGATCATCGACCAACAAACAGGAGAGAGAAACTACAATTGTCAAAGTGCAGACGAGAGCGCACTATTAATTGCTGCTCGTCTGAATGGTTTCATTCTCTTGGAACGATCGAACAACACCATGATCGTCGAAATACTAGGTGTACAGTACCAATACGAAATATTGGTCACCTTGGAATTCTCTTCGGAGAGAAAACGAAGTAGCGTGGTGGTCAGAGATCCACAGGGTTACTTGACCGTATACACCAAAGGAGCAGATACGATCATGTTTGGTAGGTGCAGCGCAAATACGCCAGAATCAATAACCAATTCACAAACGATGAAACAAGCACTAAACACATTTAGCGAACAGGGACTAAGAACGTTAGTGATGGCGAAGAGACAAATCAGCCAAGCTCTTTTTAAGGATTGGATGGATCGATATCACGAAGCTTCCACTAGCTTGGTGAATAGAAAGTACTTGATGGGTAAATTGAGCAATGAATTGGAGAGGAAATTACAATTGATTGGATGCAGCGCCATTGAGGATCGACTACAAATGGGCGTGCCCGAGACGATTCGATTTTTACAACAGGCTGGATTCACCATATGGATGTTAACTGGCGATAAGACTGAAACTGCAGTGAATATTGCTTATGCTGCTAACGTGTTGACGAAGAACGAATCCATAGAGATTAGAATTACGGATTCGAAGAATTTGGAACACTTGAAGCAAAAATTACAAATCGCAAATCAATTCTTGATCAAGAATAGGAGAAAGAAGGCTAGTTTCGCCTTGATTATCGACACCATGGGTCTTAAATATGTGTTGATGCCCGAAATGCACGATTTGTTTATTGACGTGGTGAGGTTCTGCAAGACGGCAGTGTGTTGTCGATGCACTCCTCTACAAAAGGCAAGAGTAAGTAAAATGGTGGAGAGGAGATTGGAAAAGAAGGCCATGGCCATTGGTGATGGAGTGAATGACGTGAGCATGATTCAAGCATGTAGCGTTGGTGTGGGTATTATCGGAAACGAAGGGTCGCAAGCGGCACGTGCAAGCGACTTTGCCATTCCCAAATTCCGTCATTTGGTGAGGTTGTTGGCCGTACATGGCCATTATAATTATGTGAGAAATTCTGATTTTATTCACTTGAGTTTTTATAAGAACATGATTCTTGTTTATTGTCAAATTTTGTTTTGTGTGTTTAGTGGCTACGATGGTCAAACGTTGTTCGATTCGTGGATCATTGCCATTTATAATGCCGTGTTTGTCGTGTTGCCTCCGTTGTATAGTGGTACTTTTGAGAAGGATTTGAACGAGGAGGAATTGGAGAGCAATCCAAAATTATATAAAGTTTTTAAGAATGATTACTTGTTTAATTACCAAACATTGATTGTTTGGTTGGCTAGACCTTTTTGGCATGCCTGCGTCTTGTTTTTTGTTCCGTTGATTAGTTCGTTGTGGACGAATTGGGGCGTGTTGGGTGTTGGTGTTCAGGATGATGTGTGGTCGTTTGGTACCATTACTATTACTGCCACCATATTTGTGGTGTTGATAAGGCATTCTTATGAAATCAAGTATTGGACTTGGATTGCTTTTGTGGTCATGTTGTTGTCCTTGATTTCTTATCTGGCTGTGGCTCCGTTCATTAGCGCTTTCCCTTCATTCTTGGCAGACTATACGTATTACTTTGTTTATTACATGTATGCGCAGAGCGCTGCTGCATGGGCGGCGATGTTCTTGGCCGTTGCGTTGTGTATTTTGCCTGACGTTGTTTATAAATTTGTAAAGAGATGGTATTTCCCTGAACCATGGGAGGTTATATTAGTAAATCAGAATAAGAAGTCTTTAAAGAGAAAATAATGGTCTCAACAGGATTGTGATGAATAAATACATGTTTGAAAAGAATTGTGATGTCTCTTGTTTACAAAATTGGATCAATTAATGTCGAAACGATTCATGATGTGCTCTCCTGCACATTTGAAAATAGATGACGCAGGCACTCCTGTCCAATGTTGAACTGCTAAACAGAATATTCAGCTACATATCTTTGCAACCTGAGATCCTAAGCAAACTGTGCTTGGTGAATAGAGTATTCTATTGCATCATCTCTTCAGATCAATTTTGGAGGCGGATTTGGTTTAAAAAGTATCCAGGTAGCATGGGTATTATTACTAAGAATTATAGGAGCTCGTATATACTAATGAGACAGTATTGGAAAACGAAATGTCAGCCAATTTACAAATCAAAGAAGAGGGCATATAACAACCCTTATCACCTTGAAGATAGAGACCACGCTAGAATTGGAATGTTTGGAGAGGAGGGAGTTGGGAAAACAGCAATTGTTACACGATATACACAAGGTGTGTTCCTCGAAGATTTTGACCCAACTGGTAAATCTAACATTTATAAATTAGTAACCGTTTAGTTGAGTATAGCTATAGAAAGGTCGTGAAGCTACACGACAACGAGGTTCGTTTAGAAATTTTAGATACAGCCGCTGGTGAAGAGTACTCAAAAACAGGACAAAAATATCTCCGCATCTGTGATGGTGGAATGTTTTGCTTCTCCGTGTCAGATAGAAGGAGCTTCACATTTATTGCAGAAGAGATACAAAAAGCACTTCAAATGGATAAACCTGTAATTATGGTAGGATGTAAAAATGAGCTTTCGAGAGCAGTATCATTCCAAGAAGCACAACATTTTGCGCAGCATCACAAAATACATTACGTAGAAACCAGTGCAAAAAGAAACACAAACATAACCAGCGCTTTTCAAGTCATGCTAGAGCACATCCTATATCAGCAACTCTATTTTATACCTGCCTTCAAAGCAATAGCAAACAAAGAACAAACAAGCAGCAAGTGTTGTGTGATGTAAGATTAAAAAATATTTTGTAAACAATAATTTATTTATGCAAGTACAAGAGGTCTCATCATCATGTTATCTTCATGTTCGGCAATGTGGCAGTGCCATAAAAATGTACCAACCTTCCGAGCAAATTTCACGAGCACAGTCGTCACCTCGGAAGGAGGCGCCTGCACGACATCCTTCGGACCTGTTTCAAAAACATCAGGCATGGTCGCAGGACCAATGAGCTGCAAGTTTTTCCCATTCTCTTTGAGCAATGTGGCGTTGAATTTTTGTCGATGAAGAACTTTGAATGCCGATGTGTGGGTATGTATGGGATGCGTTTCGGGAGCAAAGTTGAAAATACGCCAAATCTCCGTGGAGCCAGCCTTTACAATCTCTGTGGGAGGATCTTCATACATGAAATGTTTAATGGTCCCATTCGGAAATCGAGTTCCTTGTACTGGCATGTCGCTGATTTGAAAATCTTGTATCAACACTACATCTCTCGTTTTAATGGCATCACTAGGCATCAACGAATTAATGGCGTGGACAGGTGCCTCGTGTAAATGTACTTGTTCGTCCCACATGGCACAAGTCGATTCGTCTCCGTCATTTTCGTCAACCACGAATTCCATCAATCTCCCCTGATGACAAGGATCTACTTTAGAACCATAAGGATATGGCGTTGGCGCGTCATTCAAGAGAATGATGTCCTCTCCTGCATAATCACAAAAATCAACAAGAATTTCGACGCGTTCAGCAGGCGATAGAACAACTTGGTCCACGTTGTACACTGGTTGCGAGTGATATCCTTGATCGCTTGCAATGATGGTGAAGGTCATGTTGTTTGAGAATCGTAACCTTAAAAATCTTTGATTACAACCATTTAGAATTCTTAATCTGTACTTTCTTGTCTTGACCTGTTTGTATGGCCACACACGTCCATTCACAATCACTATTTGACCATAGAATGTCATCTGCCACTCATATGGATAATATTGAATGTAGGATCCATCAGCTGTCTTTGCAATGATTTTATCTTGTAAGAATAGGGGAATGTCATATTCGCCCTCTGGAAGGTTTAATCTAGATTCGAGAGCGGGTTCTTTGATCAAGTAGATACCGGCAAGACCTGCGTAAACTTGGCTTCTTGTATTTCCGAGTGAATGGTCGTGGTACCACAAAAAGCATGGAGGTTGTTCGTTGTCGTAGTTTGTGGTGAAGGTTTCACCTGGATCCACTGTATCCTCTGGTAATCCATCACTATGTTGGTCGCTGTCATGTCCGTGCAAATGTGTCACTATCCTATTGGTTGTCAACCCAGCAGGAATTGTTTCCACATTCATAAAGGTTGAATTGGCAAGTAACTTGTTTTCCCAATGGACTCTTGTTTTGACGTAACGATAGTTGACGATGGTAGGGCCGGGATATTGAGATCCATAACCACGAACCAACACTGGAGGAATATCGGAGTGAAAAGAGTGATAAAAATCAGTAATGTTGATTCTATACTCGTGTACATTGTGTAGTGTTCTGAATGGAGTGGCCACTTTGGGAATGGGTAGTTCATCTATGAAGTATCTCATGTTGAACACGGAACTGGTATCGCCTGAATATGGACATTGAGTACCTGTTTGAGTATGTTTATTAGGAGATCCAAATACAATAGCCTTCACAATCATGGTAGAATGAACGCCACACCTGAAATACAATTCATTCTTTCCACGCGGCAACATCTGACGAGTGATGGTGACGTTGAAGGTTGCAGGTCCCTTGGGAGCACTGTTCACTCCCCCATTTAATTCTTGTAAACTATCGGCATCTACTGCTTGGTAAATAAAATGTCTATGAATGCGTGTCCATGAGATGGTGTCCCCAACTCTCACTGTCAGTACATCTGGCACGAAGACAACAATGCCCTCATTATTCAAAGCAGGATGTACTATGTGCGTCGTTGGAGGCGCTACAGCATTGCGCTGTGCATTCGGAATGATATCAACATCATATAAACAGATTTTTTTATTACGAGCACTATTGCTACAAATATCAGATAGAATGGTTCCATCTGGACAAGCAGTCATCATGTTCGCTCTTCCCACAATTAGTCTCTTTGAAGCAAGTACACCAGAAGAAGCGTCCACTGACATGATACCGTCGGCAGCAATTGTCAAGATGGTGTTGTTACCTGGCAATTCAATCACGCTCTGAGGCGTCACCGCCGCACATGTCTTCCACAACAATCTCCCTGATGTCTTTTCAATGGCACCAATGTGTCCTCTCACACATGCCAAATCACTTGTTTTATAAACATAGTATGCAGCGGCAGTGTTCACGTCACTAAAAATGTTTGCTTTTCCTGAATTACGAAATACTTTACTTCTCCACGCCATGGATCCAGTTTCTCTATCCAACACACAAAACTCACCGTCGCTAAAGCACTCCATACCGATGGTTGTGGAGGATAGCGATACGATTTGGCTGGAGTCGATCAAGTGGTTTTGGTTTTTCCAATAGTTGTTCATGACTCTTCTGGTCCATTTCAACGTGCCGTCGTATAGATCCAATGCGATAATACTACCTGCGTAGTTATCGGGATCTTGACAAGATTGCGCTTGGGAGATATCTGCGTCGCTACACTGCAGCACTCTATTTGGCACGATTGTGTTGTGCCCTACGAACGCAAACAGTGTTTGAAGGTTTTCATCTACAACTAGAGAACTCCTCACTGCACCTCCGTAATGATTGTTGGGTACTGTTTGGAACTTCCATATTACTTCCCCATTACTCACATCTAGTGCATAAATACTACCTCGAAGTGGAACGTTTCCTGGTTCATTCTTTTCATTCAAATCGAGTCCAACATATGCGATTCCATTATGAACCTCTGCAGATGAGGAAATTATGGAACGTGCAGTGTCGAGAGCCCTGGTCCATATCCATTGACCATTGGTTGCGTTGATACCAAATACTTGTGCAGACACTTGGTTACATACAATCAAAGTATTGCAATTCCTGTCACAAGATGGTTGTGAATTGCAGTACGCTCCTTTTGATGATTGTGGGAAGCTCGTTAGTTTGGTCGACCATAAAAGAGTTCCGTCTGTTGTTTTGAGAGCGTGCAACCATCCGTTGCGTTCTGGTTGCACAGTTACGTATTGATTGTTTATTGCTGCTGTTGTAGGAGTCGAATATGTATCGCCATACAGGTCGAACGACCACCTTATTCTTCTAGATGTTGTAGTTAATTGTTTTGGTTTAATCCTTATGCAACAGCACCCTACAACAAGTAGCGTTATGATAAGGCATGCCTCTAGATTGCCAAGATTTTTCATTTTTGGGAAATTGGAAACTCTGGGAACAGATCTGTTATATAGTGACTAAAATGTACGAATATTCACACCATCATGGACTAGTACCTAAAATGGTATGTAATATGTGATGTTATAATATTCTATGAGACGCGGACGGGTTAAAACAACAAAAACTTGTTCATTTCAAATTGATTCTAGGATTCAATACCCCTATCTGTTTGTTATCGTCGCAAGATCCAAATGATGAATATAGGCTATTCAATCAAATAACCACTGCTCCATAACCACAAGATTCAACATCAATCACCCTGTTATTTGACACCCCTAGGAGAAATACAGATTGTGATGACCTCAAGATGATTAACAAAGCCCATAAAAAACTAGTTTTAAACAATATACAATCACAGTGATTTTATACAATGTTAACAAAAAGTACAAGCATCTCTCCATTTATTGTTTTCATCACTTTATTATTGATGCCACCTTGGCTGGTCCGTCCACCATGGGAGCGAGTCGAACCAATCTTGACCCCATCTCAAATCAGGACATCCCATAAAGAACATGACAACCAACGGTAAGATCCAACAAGTCAATAACACATTCAACACACTCTTAAACACCCTGTTGCCTTCTCTCTTTTTTTTATCAGCAACAATAAAGAACCCAATAAACCACAACACAAAAAAGATACCACTCACTGTCCATGGTACCCAAATATGAGGGGGAAATGGTTCGTTGAACAATCCACTGCTGTATTTGAACACGAGCAATGATTCCAACGATATAATTCCCCCTACAATCCATGCATTAGCGCCTAATCTCTTTGTTTTTGGGTCGCTAACGAATTGATAATATTCACGAATGGCTGGCATTCCAACAAAGAACCAAAGTATTAAACGATAAACGTTGAGTGGGTTGCTGGGTGGAACCCATAATTCATATTTTAAAAAGAATGCGTTCAAGTCAACAATGGTCATGGCGATCACGATTCCAATCGAATAAAAGAATAGTTTGGGCGAATCGAATGCGTTCCAATTGTATGATGTCCAGTTGAATGGAGTGAATTGTTCCAAAACCCTTACAATCTTTCCACGAGTGGTGGGAATGTCGCTCACTCCGATCCATAGTGGATATTTCTACACGTGCATTAGTGAGCATTTGTGAATGTACTTACTTTCATTTTTAAAAGGTCACATAGCCACAGACCGATCATGATTCCAGCATTGTTGCAAATTAAAACATCAACAATGAGGTGATCCCACCAGCATTCCTTAAAGTTGGCAAGCCAGTGTTGAAAAGTGATCTCCATTACTTCGAAGAAGAGGGAAAGGATCCAACATAGCTTCATGTCCCGGAATAAGAGAGCTTTTCCTACGTAGCCAATCACGTGGGCAATGATGAATTCGTCCCAGACAACATCCTTGACATTTTTAAAGTAGCTGTCAGGATCGTTTGGTGTGAATATGTCACACGAGTCACCGTAAGATTTTTCAGGTAGTGGTACACCAAGATCTGGATACAAGTATCTTAAGTATTGTCTGGCGTTATCTCTTGACTGTTGGATTAGTTTAATGTAGAAGCAGATTTTACTAACCTGAAAGCAGAAAAATGTTAGAAAAGATAAATAGACGATTCCAGCTCCGGTAACGACTCTCCAAAATGCAGGGTGTGGTCTCAATATAATTCCATCCCTTAATTGAACAGCGCAGTATACTAGAAAAACGGCAACTACTGCGACAATACCCCGTTTTGTGGTTTGCTCTGTCGTGAGGGCGGCGTCATCCTTTATGAATGAAAAATAAACAATGCTTATGATCAAAAGTAAGAGCACTGTTGCTGTATGAGGTTTGTATAAAGCATCTATAAAATGTTCTTCTTGAAGGAAAGGTCTAACTCTTAGTTCGCCATCTTGGTCTTTGCTCTGATCTTTTAGAGTTGCTGTGTGTGGAGTGGGAACCTTCTTGCGGTTCCTTAGCTGATCCTGCTTCATTTCTATTTTTACAAAAGTATCTGAATGAATCAATTGGTTGCAAGGAGAAGTTGGACAGAGTATTGTTAGTTAAGGATTAATTTATTTTGGGGGTACAACCTTGCAAAACCACCGTTTGGTGTAGCAGTATAAAATTCACAAGCTAAATCACCATCACTGTCCCTATACAAACACCGACCGTTGGATACTATTGCCAAGTCCTCAATATTATCCAGCTCAATTGGATTGACCATCTCAAATGAAGCAACCTTCTTTACTTCTATATCTTGAGGGTATCTAATTTCTTCCCTACAACGTATATGCCCTAATAATTTATAAAGTCTGTTTAGTGTTCTTGATGATACAAGGTCGGTCATACATCGGTTGTGTGAATTTTTTTTACAATGCCTCAAAATCAATCAATGGAAGCAATCCGACAATAAAAATATGCCTTTCTCTATTGTTGTGCTTGGTTCAGGTGTCATCGGTCTTTCAACTGCCAACGAACTATTAAAGAGGTTTGGCAATTCCGTCAATGTTGTTATATTCACTGCGGAAAAAATCTTGAATACCACAAGTGTATTATCAGGTGCGGCTTGGACACCTGGCTTTGGCATACAACCAATAGACAAGGTCAGAGAGTGGAGTCACACGTCATTGTACTATTTCAGAGAGCTATCTAAGGAACATCCTACCTGTGGAGTCCGTGTTAGGAGTGGATATCAATTCGGAAAAGACCCCAAAGAGAGGATAACACCACCTCAAGAACAAGTAGATTATGAATACAATAAGCATTGTAACATGAAGCTAATCACACCAGAGAATGACACTGACGGCATGCTGAAAAATACAATTTACGATCACGCCTACAAATATGATGCAGTTGGATTTGATATGGTGCATCTTTTAAAATTTCTCGAAAAGCAATTTTTCAAGTTAGGAGGACAAGACATCAAGTTGAAAAAAGTGAACAACGTGGAGAAAGACATTTTCCAACAGTACCCAAATGTGGATTTGGTGGTCAATTGTACCGGTATGGGGTCCAGAGAATTATTCAATGACATCGATATGGAGCCGGTAAGAGGTCAAGCCATACTTGTTCAAGTCCCACATCACATTGGCGAAGATGTTCAAAAGAAGGTTTCTTTTTACTTTGATGAAACTGAATTAGAAAATCTCACCTACATCCTACCCCGTAATGAGGGTAGATATGTACTCGGTGGTACATTTGATAAAAACATTACACACACTCGCGTACTGTCTCACGTTGCAAACTCTATTTTGGATAGATGTGATAAGATGGTGCCCAGTTTGAAGCTACATGATGCAAAAATTATTGAGCATTGGGTAGGCTTGAGACCTTTCCGTAAGAGTGGTGTTCGGGTGGGTTTGGATCTCTCTTTCAGCAAACCAATTATCCACAATTATGGACATGGAGGTAGCGGAGTGACTGTTTCTTATGGGACCGCTGTTGAGGTAGTGCAGATTGCTGAAGGTTTGATAAAATCCAAAACACAAAAATCCAAGCTATAATAAATGACTTTATACCAACTCTACTTTGTTTTTTTGGGTGATGATGGTTTGGGTCGTGTTTGTAGGTTTACCTCGCAAGCCAAAATAAAAACAATCAACCAAGTTGGTCATGACTGTCATAGATGTTAACGTGGCGACCACATGTGTAATCGCGTTTGTAGTGGGAGTAGTTGCGACCAAAATTTATGTTTCAAGATATCAACCATCAGCTTCGGTGAAACAACACGACATAAAGACTGTTGATGATCCCATACTTCAAGATGATTTGTATAGTGAGGATAGTGAGGACGACGATGATGAATACGAAACGGAGAGCGACGAGGACGAAAGATGCAAATTGGTGTTGGTTGTGAGGACCGACCTCAAGATGGGGAGTGGAAAAATAGCTGCTCAATGTGGGCATGCTACTTTAGGAGTAATTCAAAACATTTCAGTAATCAATCAACATTAAAAAGGCATTTAGGGACGTACTCAGAAAATATAGAAAAAACAAAAGCACAAAAAACCATTTAGACTGGCTAAAATCGTGGGGTAACTTTTCATTATAGAAGAAACTAAACAAAGTAGATGAGTCAGGATGTGCCAAGATTGCTGTACAAGTCAAGTCTTTAGATGACATGGAAAGGATTTACAAAGCTGCAAAGGATGCTGGTTTACCAGTTCACAAAGTTATCGATGCTGGAAAAACACAAATAGCCCCAAACACGAAAACTGTGGTAGCGGTGGGCCCTGCACCAGAGTCAAAGGTCAATCAAATCACAGGATCACTCAAGCTATTATAATAAATTTATACTCACCCTTATTCCTCTTTTTTAAACTGTAACACGTTCTAATTCTGTTAGAAGATGTATTCTTGTACAACCCTGCACCAAAATGTCTGTTCAAATTCCTGAGTCAAATTCAATTCAAACTTCCATTACAGTTCAAAGAACTCAACCAAATCCACCAATAAAAGTCAAGTTGATATAAACAACAGAACATGGTCGGCACACTCCACGTTACCGTTCTCAACGCTGTCAATCTTGAAGGAAAGGATCTTGGTGGCTCTTCTGACCCATACTGCAAGATTATTTTGAACGGAACAAGCCACAAGACCGACTACAAGAGCAAGAACTTGTTCCCCATTTGGAATGAATCATTTGTTTTCAAAAAAGTCGACTTCAACGTTGCTGTTCTCGAAGTTGAAATTTACGACCATGACAAGATTACTCGTGATGATCTGCTTGGAAAGAACCAAGTAAGTCTCGCACCTTTGGAAGGATTTAGACCAATGCGTAAGCTTTTTAATTTGAGACCGACTAATAATGAATAGTTGTAAATCTACCCCTCCAAGCTGGTAAAGGAATGGTAAACTTGGTATTAAATGCTGAGAAGTAAAATAAAAGAATAACATTTAGAGACAAACCCGTGTTGTGTTTTTTATTTATCCAGTTTGCAAGTTGCGGATAGACAACATTTCTGATTCGTTTTCAATAAAAAGCATTTATTGAACTAGGTACAGATGATATGTGAGAAAACATCAGATGGTGGTAGCACAAAAGTCGTTGTTTAAAAATTGACAATGAACGAAGGCTCGGTCTCAGCATTTAGAAACTTCTTGCCCTTCTTGGTAAGCATTTTATTTTCTCTCAAATCTAAAAATTGTAGATTTTTTGCAAAATGGATATTTTTTATAATAGCAGGATCATTGACAAGTTGCGTTGAACGAGCGCACAAATGCTCCAAGAACTGAAGCTGCCTAAATACAACATCACAAGTCGATAAGTTCGGAATGATTTTGTCGTTAAAACTAATGTCAAGATATAATAAAGGATTAGGGTTTTCGTCACGACACAGTCCGTAAATACTGTCATTGTTGATTCCTGTATTGGCCATTGAAATCTTTTTTAAATTTCTCATCCTAAAGACGAGCGCGCCAGCCTTATGACCAATTTTTTTATTAAAAGACAAGTCTAGTTCCTCGAGCCACCATAAATTATTAGCAATGTGAGTCGCGCCCTGCGCCCCAATGTTGTTATATGACAAGTCAAGTTTTAAAATAGAATCAGAAAGAACAGACATTAAGATGTGGTTACAATCAAAACCATGATGAGCAATACATAGTTCGCTGAATTTGACATCACGAAGATGTTCCAATAAACTAAAATTAGGTGCGAACCTACGCTTTTCCTTTATTTTTGTTTTTGCAATCCCAATCATGATTGTTCTGTTTTGTGATTTTGTAATGATCGCTAATTCCGTTGGAGAGTATGCATTGGAAGGACGAGGTCCACGAGGTGATTTTATTTTCAAAGCCACAGTCTTCTTTCTTGATATTCCCTTTGCGATTGAGTTAGCCATACGCTCCCTATCAAGACCAGTCATTGGAGATACGCTCAAGAGGGAGGCACTAGGATGATTATTATGTTCTAGAGCAGATGCCCACTCCACTCTACTCTTTATGAAATTACTTGGAACCATATTATCACCATCATCATCTTTATTTGTTGGTTTACCAACATCTTGTAGCATTGAGATGTTTAATTTGACAAGATTCTTTAGAAATAAAATACCAAGCGGAAATTCTTGCAGATCATAACCGGACACATCAAGACAAGTCAGACTATTGCTGTGGGTCAAATGTAGCTGATTTACAACCTTATTGATTTCAGTCTCAGTCAGTGCACAATTAGAAATAGATAGGCTTTGCAAATTAGGGAACGTAAGAGGATGACACAAGAATAAAATTTTTCCATTGTTCAAATCATTGAAAGATAAATCTAAACATGACAAATTAGCACAATTTACACTACTGATCGGTAATTGATCACCGGATTTATGATTCAAAACCGCTGATAAGGTAAGCGGCGTTTTTGGTTTATAATCTACAATTTCAAAATGTCTCAATGTGATCCGATTGTTGTTGACACTTAGTGATTTTAGATTTGGTAAATGCCAAAGTAGTGATATGAAGCAATCATCCTCCATTCTGCAGTGATTTGCAGATAAACTTGTTAGATTGCTGTTGTTCTTTTTTATCCCGTGATAGAATTCATTTTTTGTAATGCTCAATTGAGAAATGGCCACACATTCGAAGGCATTTGTATGATCCACAATCAAAGTCAAAAGATTGGGAGCCCTATTGAGGATGGTGTTCAAGTGTTTTAACACTACACACGATCCTGATATATTAAGATATGTTAGCGAGGGATAATAATAACTTCTCATGTTTTCCACCACTGTGTCATCAATAATTTGATTTGTTGGTTGAGAGACGTCTAAATGGGTTAGACGGTCTAATACGTTACTTGATGCATCGAACTTTTCGTAAGGAAGCTCAAAGTATTTTTTGCAAAAGATTTGTGCATTGAATGAATTTTCTTTTCGAAATTTTAGAATTAAGCGCTGCACTCGGAATATGGGTATAAATAGTTGGGAGAGGTATAAATGATTTTCAATGTTTTTAAAAAGAAATTCTTCCTCGTTGTATGTAATGCTTCTGATGATTGTGTATATCGCCCTTTGGGGGTCATTCCGAAAATAACCAAAATATTGTTTGATGGCGTGAATGTTCATCGAATAGTTATCGTTTGTTTGTAGGAATGAGAAGAAGGGTTTTTTGTTGCTTATTTTATGTAAGTGCCTGTGTAAAGGCACAAATAGGTCTTCAAATCTCAGATAACTTAATATAAGCAATTTAACATCCGGTTGCATCCTTACCATCGAGGCGAAAACAATGTTCGTCATTGATTTGATTTCAAACGTCAACCTTTTTACAAAATAACCTAAACGATATCAAAATCTAAAATCTTGTCTTATTGCTGATGAACCCATTATATTTACCAGCATTAAGGCAGCATGAAGGCTTATCATATGTATTTCTATTAATAAAGCATTACTTCAAGTTGAAGCTGGCATGGTTAATGGATTACCAATCAATTGAAGAATTACTGTTATGTACAGGTCGAATTTTTTAGGTAAATATAACAACGCGCGAGCTGTGGTAATAAAAACGTATCGTTACCATAAATCTTATAAGATGTGTTTATTCGTTCGGTTTGAATAAGATACAGCTATTTAATATAATTTACATAAGCCTCAACAAAGATGCTATCTATATGAACAAATCTAAATGGGTACATCGCTTCGTTGGAATCTGATTATCGGCTCTGATTTAGAATGTTTATCTGTGTTTAGCATGGGTCTTCTACCCCCTATTATAGGACTTTCGACACTGTTAATTGAAGTATGGGTCTCATCGGAGCTGCTTTTTCTAGTGAGTTTGTTTTTCAGTCTAGCAAATAGATTCTGCTTTCTTAATAGGTTGGTCGGTGAATTGTGTGCAAAAGGGTCTGGAAAGACGAATTCGGTCATGTTTTCTTTGAGTTCCAACGTTTTCTTATAGTCTTGACTGTAATTGCAGCTTTGGATGGGTGTATTCTCCAAATTGTTTTGAGCACAGTTGCCAGGACTAGTATCGATGAAAGGTAGGGCTCCTCTCCTCCTCGGTGATTCCAGTGGGGTGTGATTCATTTCCAGAATATTTTATTATTGTGAAATGAGGTAATTTACAAGATAGAGACATAAATATTCATCCGATGACCAAATGCGTTCATGCTTCGATAAAACTTCGAAATTTCAGAACATCAGTCTAATAGCGCTTGTACAGCTATAATATGATAGTGCGCCATGCTATCGAGCATTAAAGATTTTAATGAGCATCTGATGCTCGACCATACAAGTCTCCTTATTTGTGTAGCTTTTATAACCGATACAACATCAATACTACTGAATTTCCACTTATGGCATTTTTAGTTAATATATCTAGATTTGTACAAATTAGGACCACGGTTCACTAGCAAAAGCATTTTTAACTCGCTGTCTGTAGCAAGCAGTACATATATCTTTATAGCTCGAATCATGCATACCATGTTTGCCAGGAAACTGGATCTCACTCCCACTGATAATCTTCAAAAGAATGGGTTTTGAAGTCCTGGATATTGTTTTTGACGAGATCCATATCATAATGAATTTGAACGATTTGGAGGATGTGCATCGCTTTTTCTCTGGCGCTTTTTTAGCAGCTCTACAAATCTCATTGATCTCAGGTTCGTTTGTTCTGGTAGACGATTGTTCTCTTATATCAAACGAAGTATTTTAGATAGTAAACCCATCTTCGGAAATAATACTCCGATCTGGACGACAAAATTTCATTCAAAAGCAATACTGATCTAGCTCGAATATCACAGTCATGAATACATTCAGAGTATTTCTAAAATAGTAGGGATTTAGATGGAGTTAAGGGCTGATTCATGAGTCACTGTAACAAATATAAATGTAATAACAAGAACAATCTAAATTAAACAAATGGTTTATTGTGAATGTCATTAGGGCATTAGAAGTTAATTTGGGTTTGTTTTGTTCCTATACATCTTCGTATGTACATCTTCAGGTTCATTTTAAAAATGTTCTTCCATTAGCGAATAATGGCACTTCATACCTAAACTCTCATATGTGCTCTGCGCTTTTTTGTTATCGACGTCTACATAAAGTCGCAGGGCGGCACATTCAGATTTGTCTTCCTTCGCCAAACTTCGCACATGGTTGTACATTGTTGTGAATATTTTTTTCCTTCTGTGTTCTGGCTTAACGTATACAGATTGAATGTACCAATAATTTTTGCACCTCCAATCGCTCCACTCAGTTGTGATCATCAAAGAACCAACTATTTTATCGTCCAACACTGCTACAAAATATCTCCCCCTCTGTGGTACCTCAAAAACTGCCTTTACCCCTCTTAAAAGAATTTTTGGGTCTAAATCAATATTCTCTGATTCTTTAGCCATATTGACGTTGAATTCTGCTATGATTTCTGCATCATCCTCACGTGCTAACCTTATGGCTGCTCCTTCACTCATGTTAAATATTGTAATTGATTTACTTCAATATATTTTTGTAAACGTTCAAACTGAGCATTCTAAAATTACGATTACCATAGCACCCATAGAGCCTCCTTAAATGGGATCACAGACAAAGAAGGGTAGGGGTGGGGGATCCTCAAAGCCGGCAAAAACTGTGCAGAATACTTACTTCCCCAAATCAATTCATAACAAAAATGCTGCTGGCCCCCATTTTTTCCGGTTCGATGCTTATGGATTAGGAGATGAGGAGCTAAATAGCATAGTACAAGAGTTCGCGCACAAGAAATTAACTTTTCAATCAATGAAAAACAATGCCGGACTACATTTCTTTTTTCAATCAAATCAATTCACAGATCGAGCACTTTCGTACATCAAAAATTTATTGGTGTATCTCAACGGAGGTCAAAGCCACAAATTCTTTATAAAAGAGATGAACCTCTCCGAAAATAACATCACAGGCGGTTGTCTGCACTTGATCTTGAATGAGAAAATCTTTTCATATGATGAGCTTAATTTGTCCTGGAATAACTTGAGTTCAAAAGGATTACAATCTATTTCTCATTTTTTAGCAGATGGAGGGAAGATAAAGACTTTAAATCTCAATAAAAATGAGATCGGGAATGACCCCGGTGCTCTTTCTTATCTTTGCCGAAATGCTTTGATAAACAAATCATGTTCGGTTGAAGCACTGCTCTTGTCAGATAATAACATAAATAGTGTGTATAGTGTATTCACCCCTAGAGAAATTATCATGCCTTTAGAGGATAGAATAGATGATGTCATGTGTCTGTGCGCAGTCCTGTATCATAATAATTTCATAACACATCTTGATTTATCCAACAATAATTTGGGCAATACTGGTTGTGGCCTCATTAGCCGTTGCCTGTCTTCGAAATCTACTTTACAAAAATTAAATTTAGCCAACAACAAAATTGGGGTTGTTGGTTTTAGAATGATAGCAGAATCCATCTACAAACAACACCACGTTAACTGATATTGATTTATCCTTCAACATAGACCATAAGGATGTAGCTTCGCTCTTTAGCGATACAAAATTGAATATAACAGATTATGATGAATGTTTGTTTGCCATTAGTAAAATGCTTATGAAGAATAAAACTCTTAAAACTCTGTCATTAAAGTTATCTCAAAGTCGCGATGATTACCTAAAAAATAGGAAAGTGTTTTTGGAGAATGACGACCAGATCCAATGGGGTATGGTGTGGTTGTTTAATGGCTTAAAAAGAAACCAAACTCTCCAAAATTTGACAATTGATAGGAACTATCTACTGCCGCACTCTGAGAACAAGTTACTCAAAACTCTGCTCTATTCTTGTACCGGAATACAAAGTCTAAGCTTTGACTCGCTCTCATTAGATGACTCCTCTATAAGAGATAGAATTCTTGAAGTCATGACACCAAGGAGACGCAGTGCTCCTCACCACCTTCAGGAGGTCCCACCAACAAAAAATTTCCTAGATGTCATCCCTGACGACATCCTTCTACAAATTTTAACTTTTCTCAGTCCCAAGTGGCTGATGAGGATGCGTTTAGTCCAAAGTCAATTTAAAAGTATGATCAGTAGTCAAAGTCTCTGGCAGCAGGTGTCGAAGCTTTATTTTATTTTAAATCAAAATCGAGACAATAACATATTCAGTCATCTATGGGTACAATCTGATGCGTACATGTTGCAATATGATGAATTCCTGAGTGACGGTAACAATTCGCTACAACCAATAATAGTTAATGATCTGGTGATTAGCATGGTAAAGAACGGCAGACGCAACAGATTGTGCTTCCACTCAAAAAAACATGGTGTTGTTGCTGTTTATGATTTGTCTACGCAGATACATGAAGTTAAAGACATACCACGTGCTGGAGACCTCAATGAAATATTTGAGATTGATAGGCACGTGGACCATCGCAAGGTGAGATACAGCGAGAAACAATGGCGCAGAGCTTGGATAACCTTAATAGAAACATATAGATGGAAGAGAACCACGACTGGGAATGGACTGCTTCAAATTGTTGTACGAAGAATAAAATAAAGTTACAAAGTTTATTTTGACAAAAAGTTCACAACTCTCTTCATAATGTCCAAGGATTCTTGAACGAATGGATTAAATATCGGAGCAATGTGAGGCAATCCAACATCAACAACCACCACTCCATTACCAGTCGACTCAATCTCCTTGCTCAGCAAGGTACATTGTTCGCTGACACGTTCGGTCGTAGAATAAGACAAGAACGTACGAGGCAACTCCATGTTGGACAATCCATACAATGGAGATAACTCTCTCAATGTTTCTTCATCATGAGGTAAGTACTTCTTCATGATTTGAACGCTCGCATCATTAAACATGACGTCATGCTTCGCATCGCCCTGATGCTTCATGGAGTAATCAATAAACGGACTAAACAACACCATGGAGTGCAACAATGAGTGATCAACAGAACCTTCCAAACGAGCGCTCAAACTAATTGCAATTCCACCACCAGCACTCGAACCCATCACGCTGATGCGACGATAACCCAATTCCTTCAAGTGCTCAAACGCAGCATAACCATCATCGAGTGCATTGGAGATGGAGTGTTCAGGACATAATCTATAATTCAAACTCAACATGTCCACGCAAGAGTCGCTCCACTCAGCAATAGGTTTATAAACGAATAAACCCTCTTGTGCTTCGCCACTAATGAATCCACCAGCGTGCAAATACAAAATGACCAACTTTTGGGAACGATGCATTCCCACACATTTGTTGTGATGATCCTCCATCAACAACGAATCATTCAAGATGGATGATTGAGCGAACCTATATTTGCTTAATGGCGGCGCTGCGCTGGTGATGCCTCTCATTCCCTTTCGGTATTGAACCAATCCTTCGTCGGGGCGATGAGCATTCGATTCCAAGAATCTGTTGAGCGCTCTTGCACCGCAAGTGAGAGAACTCTCTCCGTAAACGCTATTGGATGGGTATATGCTCTCCTTGAAGGTCAAGTAACTCATGCTTGTTTTTAATAAAAAGTGATTGGGAGATCGTAAGTAGGGACTTGTGGATAGAATGGATGCCGCTGCTACTAGTAACGATACCATGATGAATACGAATCGAAATGATGTGTGTGGTGCTATAAAACTCCAAAAGTTTGGCATTTGGTCCATCAGTATTTGTTTTTGAACGATTGATTTGCTCGTTAGTGGAGACTCTTCCACTTCGGGTGCGTATACTTGTGGTGGTAGTGAATTGAAGCTGACTGATTTTTTGTGTTTGTGTTTGGTGAGCATGGGCGCGACCACTACTAGTGGTTCGTTTGGATGATTGTGTAATTGTTCAATGATTGGATGTTCGATTACTGGAGCTTGAAATGAACAATGATCGTCTGATGGTTGTTCTGGTACGAAACTAGGATGTGTAATGATGGGTTCGTCCAGATTGATGAATTCTTCTTGTAGCTGTGCTTGTTTAGGTTCGTGTTGACTGGTGGTGAGGTTTTCTTGATTGACGATTTGTTTTGTTTCGTGTTGATGGGTGAGGTGTTCTTGATTAATGTTTTCGGTGATTGTTGGTTGTTGACTGATGATGATCGGTGACGGTTCGACTTTTAAAGTGGTGGGTTGGACTTCCCTCACAATCACATTGTGTAGTACTGTTCTAATGACTGGGACATCGATGCGCTTAATGTAGGTTTGATCCCGTACTTGGGTAATCTCTGGAATGACATGTCGTTCGATGGTTGTCCTATTGACTACCTCCTTTACTTCTTCTGGGAGTTTAATTGTTTCTAAGAGTTTCTCTGTTTTGAACTGTGTTTCTGGGGCTCTTGGTAGTTCGAAAGGAGTTGATTGTCCGATTACTTCGTATTGTGTTGGGGCTATGCTTTCGTTTGTAATGGTATTTGCTTTTTTATGAATTACTTCCGGCTTTTTTTGTACTTCTATAATTAATTGATCGTGAATCTCAGTCACTACAGGTTTATTGACGACAGATATGTTTTTTTGTTCTATAATCTTTTGAACAACTGGTTCGTCAACAACCGTTGTCAAAACTTGGGTACTTGTCGAGGGCATTGTTGTACTTGTACCATTATTAAGGGGGATTGTATCCAGGGTGTGATCTTTCTCGGCTGTCATTGTGTTTATTTGATATGCAAGTTTTATAGATTTCGTACTAAATTTAAAGTGTATCTAATAATAGCTATCAGATATATTTAGTCCGAAAGACAAAATCAACCAAGCTTAAATACTGTTGTATTTGTCTTTCTGGACCTTGTTTAGTAGGAAACTTCAAGAGCAATTATGTTGAACAATTATTGAAAATCAGCTCAAATCAGAAAAATTTCAAAACTGATTTAAATGAGTTTCGTGATACATGAATCTATGCTACAATTTCACATGTCATGCCCAACTGCTCTGTAGCCTAATCCAATCTTAAAGCAACTCGAAAATATATTGTCAAGACATTTTCTGCCTTTAGGTTCTCAGTTAGGATTATTGAATAAGAAGGACTCAAATCGCGGCCTATTGGACCTATTAGCTCAACTTTGATTGCAACGGGAGATCGCAACAATCATTGTCATAAGGGGGAGGGTTCTTTGATTTTCATGAATATCATGTCAGCATAGGAGTATGGGTGTGTTTGGACAAGAAATTATCAGCGATATTGATGGGGTTTCAAAATATTAATCCTTTACTTCTTTATTAACCCTTCTCCTTTTTATAGGAGTTGTTGACTCTGGAGACATATCTAGCGATTTTTTAGCTATTATCAGCATACTTCAAATATAAATCAAGTCATGATCATCAGATCAGCATGGAGGTAGGGTAAGGAGATTAACAACTATGTGTAATCATTATTCAAGATTATCAAGTTGTGGAATATTGAGGAGGAAAATCAAAAACTCTCTGAAACACTGTAGCTGGAATAAATTATCATTTTTTAGTAGTAGAAACACAAGGGCACAACAAGTGTAAAATGTTCAAGCCTGAGTATCTCTATAGAAAGATTTGAGAAGTCCTTAGAAATAACACAGGTAGTAGCATAATTCAATTTTAAATGTCCTCGGAGGTATAAAATGTAAATGTTTATAAAATTAATTCAAAATTTATAATAGAACAGCAATGGCACCAGCAATGGTTCCTGCGGCCAACATGTATTTAGATGTATCTGCAGATCCACTGGTCTGTTTCATATTAGCTTCTCCTGATCTACTATTCACTGATTCAACATTACTAGTTGGAGATGCGGTGGTAGTAGAAGAAGTAGTGGTTGTAACATCTGCCTGTTTTTGTTCCTGTTGTACTGCAACTTCCGCTTGTACATTGACTTGTTCGCTGCTGCTATCGGAGCTTCTGGTTTTTAAACCACATTTCTTACAAACTGGGCAGTGTAATGAATTTCTTCTCTTTTTTGACAAGTGGTGACCGCATGGACATGGAGTACAATTAGTTGGTGGATGATTTTCTTTTGGAGGACATGCCTTACAAACTGGGCATTTGGTGGAGTTTCTCCTCTTCTTGGATGTTTCGTGACCACATGGACATACTGGGCACGGCTTTGGATCTTTTGCTGGTTTTGGATTTTTCGATGGTTTGGGTCCTTTAGTCGGCTTGCAAACTTTGCATACTGGACACTTGGTTGAGTTCCTTCTCTTCTTTGATTTCAGGTGACCACATGGGCAAACTGGACAATCAGTCGGTTGTGTTGGTTGTTCTGGACTATTTGGTTTATCTGAAGGTGGACATGCTTTACAAGTTGGACATTTCATGGAATTTCTTCTCTTCTTTAAAACAGCATGACCACATGGACATGCTGGGCAGTTTGATGGCTGCTTTGTGGGTTTAGGTCCCTTTGTTGGTTTCGGTCCTTTAGTTGGTTTACAAATTTTGCATACAGGGCACTTGGTAGAATTTCTTCTCTTCTTCGAAATTACGTGACCACATGCACATACTGGACAATCTGAAGGAGGCCCTGGTTGTAACGAAGTTGGTTCTGGTCCCTTTGTTGGTTTACAAACTTTACATACGGGGCATTTGGATGTGTTTCTTCTCTTCTTCGAGATCACGTGACCACATTGACACACTGGACAATCAGAGGGAGGTATTGGTGGGGATGTATTTGTTGGGTGTGGTTCTTTCGATGGTTTAGGTTTTGGATTTTTCGATGGTTTGGGTCCTTTAGTCGGCTTGCAAACTTTGCATACTGGACACTTGGTTGAGTTCCTTCTCTTCTTTGATTTTAGATTACCACATGGGCAAACTGGACATTCTACTGGTGGAACTGGCGGACTAGTAGTGGTCGGATTAGTTGTGACAGTTGGTGAAGCAGTAGCAGGTGGCTTTGTTGGAGCATTTGTTGTGGTTGGTGGATTAGTTGTTGGTGCTGCAGTAGTAGGTGACTTTGTTGTTGGTGCTGCTACAGTTGTGGGTGGATTGGTTGGAGCACACGTTGTTGTAGTGGGTTGTGGTGGGTGAGTTGTAGTTGGTGCAGCAGTGGTCGGTTTGGTTGTTGGAGCACAAGTCGTGGTAATGGGTGCTGGACAAACTTTACACTCAGGACATGATCCAGTATTCCTTCTTTTAGGTGATTCCACTATTCCGCATGGACAGGGTTTGCACAAAGTGACTGTAGCATGAGTGTAAATAGCAAACGTGAAAACAAGCACAAACAAAAGTGCCGTGTTCTTCATGAGTAGGTATGTCTTGTATGTTTTTTTGATACTTTCGTTTAGGAGCTCATGATATTTATAGTCCCGAGATGCTCTATTTAGGGTGAATTTGATAGCCAGTAAAACAACGACAATAATTGAAGTGCTTTATTAATACAAATAAAAGATTCCTCTACTTATTTGTAAATTTAAGTCATCTGAATCTGCGACAAAAACTCCGAGTAGGCTTAATCAATACCACTAGTTGCGAGGGTACAAAATCGATCCGTCTCATAATATAACCATCACATGAATAAATTTCAACATGTAGGTTTCTTTCTATCTAGAATTCAGAAATAAAACGATAACTCATATTTTGTTAGTTCTTTGGTCAAGCATTTTTCCTTGCAATAATTGATCAAATGATGAAATCGTGTTAAATTTTAACATTCAACATTGAAAATAAAATCTTCAAATATAATTAAACTTCTTAGAACTAATAACGAATCTGTTAAACGTTGTCAATCCTTTTATTGTTCAAACACCGCATCTTTTATTTTTGCTCTTTTTTCATCCTCCATTATTTACTTTTATTGTAAAACTCCAACGTCACCCTTCAAAACTTGTCAGAACTAGAGTGACATATAATGGCATACCTGACAAGAAGAATTGTCTCCAAGCAGAAGAAAAGGTTTCAAGAAGAAGGATTTGATTTAGATTTAACATGTATGTTCACTGCAATTCATAGAGATAACCATGTATTAGATGTAACAAACAATGTGATTGCGATGGGGTTTCCATCAACTAGTGTTGAGGGCTTTTACAGAAACAAGTTGCAAGACGTCGTCAGGTTTCTAGAGACACGTCACAAAGGCTCATATAAAGTCTATAATTTATGCTCAGAGAAAGGGTACGACCCAACCCTATTTAACAATCGTGTTGAGCGTTTTCCATTTAACGACCACAATCCATGTCCATTCGAAATGATACTCCCATTTTGCAGAAGTGTTGATGAGTGGTTGAAGCAGAACAGTAGCAACGTTGCCATAGTCCACTGCAAAGCAGGAAAAGGTAGAACAGGATTGATGATATGCAGCTACTTGATGTACAGTAGACAGAGGTCCACCGCACCTGAGGCTCTTTCATATTACGCTGAAACAAGAACAATGGACAAGCAGGGTGTCACAATTCCAAGCCAAATTAGGTACGTCAAATACTTTGGAGAGTACTTGAGGAACGGCGGTAAGCTACCGCATGGAAATAAGGCCTTGTTTATTGAAAAAATTACAATATCTCACTATCCAAAAAGTGCAGGACAGATACAAATTTCTGTTAGTGATAAGAGTGACGATAGAATAATTTCATACAGACAAGACGCGAACAATAGTCAACCCGCACAAAACAAGATAAACCTCTTTTTAGAACGAGTTGCACTCATAGACGATCTACATTTTGTGGTAAAGGAAAAGAAATTAATATCCACCCCCAAACAACTGTTCCACTTTTGGATAAACGTTGCTTTCATCAACAACAATTACGTAACCTTATCAAAGTTGGAACTTGACGGGACTCACAGAGATGTAAAGCACAGGGAGTACCATAAAGATTTTTGTGTGGAAATTTTCTTCTCTTTGGCACCATATCCATCCTCGGAGGAACAAAAGAAAAGAATCAGAAACGAGTCAAAGTACGAACCCGATCTAAGCAGTAGGGATAGTGATGAATATTCAGAGGAAGTTGTAGACAGTGATTTAATCAAACAGATGGAACAAGAGTACATCAAAAATAAAAGATAAATTTTAGAAAAACATTTTTGGTGCTTCGGATGTTGGAGGTTTTGTGGTAGTTGGTTGTGGTGCTGGGGCCGGCGTTTCGTACTTTTGGACAATGGCTCTTATAATAAAGAACAAGCAAATGCCAATTGCAATGAGCAGCGCAAGCACAATCAAAGCCAAAATGACACGATTTGTAATTTGTCTTCTGGTCATGTTTCCGATGAGTTTACCTCCTCTTTTAACGTCGGAATCTGTATCGTATATTCGTTGGTGGGTTCTTACGATCTGCTCGCCCTGTTCCCTTAAGCTTTGTGATGCTTGTATGCCGATGGACTCGTTTTCCTCCATTAATTGTAGACTTCTGGCTAAACTGTCACTTCCCCTCTCCATTGATATTTGTGTTGATGCAAGTTTTGATCTATTCCCCCTCGCCAAAGTATCAATATCCTCCTTACCAAGTAAAGATGTCCTGTCTGTCGCCTCTGTTTTTGAGCTCCTGTTCAACTCGCTTGTTAAAATTTCTAAATCTTGTTTGCAGGCTTGCACCTTCTTCTTGAGTCGGTCCTTTACTGGTCTATCAACAATTGAGTTGGCCTCGGTGTCCATCTGTCTGATGTTGTCCCTACCATTATCTAGCAACTTTTCGATTCTCCTTATTGTTGACTTTTTTTTTTCTGTTGAAATTGAGTGTTTGTGATTCTCACAGGAACATACCTCCTGATTGTGAGCTGAGTAGAGCTAGGTCCTGTTTTGCAGAGTTTGATGCCTACAACGGTTATTTATGATTATTTCACTTTCTTACATCTTGATAGTCTTGCTCATAACCCCGGAACAGTGTTTCGGACATTCTTACACGTGTACTTTTACAAAACAAACAAAGAATTGTAACGAAGTGCTTCGGGATGAACACATTGAAGATGAACATGTTATATTGGACTGGGCGAAAAAATAATAGGGCAATGAAATTTGAATCTTCGTGAAGATTTTTGAGACATGGACTGATTTTTATTCAAAAGTCACAAGTGAATAATAGAAAGCCAGAGTCATCTGTAACAATACTCAACATTAACGTTATACGAATGATGAAATATTCATCGAACGCTTGGAATTATAATTAACCGAGAAGCTATAACTATTTTGAAGACAGTACTGTCCATTTGGGTGGAATCAATACAAGTGCACCACACCTTCTCAGAAGAGTTGAACATTGAAGGAAAAACTATCGATCTATCCATGACGGGGCATTTCCAATATTGATGCTTTCGTTACAACAAGCCCACTTTCTTTTTTAGGAGGTCATCCATCAACTTCATTGGCATTTCAGTTTTCCCAAAGAAACATGCTCAAAAGTTCAACTTTGTTGTTGGTTTGTTTTGTGTTGTGCTTTTGCACTTGTCAATTTCCTTCATTCTCGTTAGACCAAGCCAAAAGCTTATGCTTCAGTCAATTCTCAGACAGCACTTTGGCCTTTAAAGAGGTAGACGGAAGAAAAACAACAAGATGCTATGTAATGCTTAGAGGATTGCTTACAGGAGAGAGAGCATCTATTGATATGGACTTGTTTTTGAATGAAGATGGTAATACCGTCATTGTGGAAGCCGTAAAGGAGACAGTGAAGATACCATACAAAACCATCATCAAGACTAGAAAGTTTACGTTTGAAAATGGGTTCTACACCCAACCAGAAAATAGTGTTTTGAACAAATTCATTAGCCAGAATGAAGCTTTAGCAGAGGAAAAGAGGACTAAAGGATACTCAGAACTACGAACTCTTAACAAGCTTGGAATAACCAAACTTGAATTGCAAGAATTGAAAACCACTGTACCACCTAAAAAGAAGACATCTTTGGGCAAGAAAATATCCAATTTGTGTTGCAAGGGAAAGAAGAAATGTACCGAAAAATGTTGAATAAAACAACTTGTCTCTACCAAAGTGTGGTTTCTTAAATAACATGGTCAACCTGTCGTTGTTTATAGCCAACTCAATTTACAATGTTGGGAAAAATCATTCTATCCTTCGTTAGCATCTTTGGTTTGTTTGGAGGATGGCTTGCTGACTTTAATGACGTAAGTTGTTATGAAATTATATACTAATAAGCAAGACACATATTTATAATCCTAATTGGAGTGGACATGCAAAATTCCATGTTGGACATACGATGATAATTGGCACTACACTTGGAGTTGCGTCGCTTTATTTCTTATTCATATCAAAAATGGGAACGCGCCTAGAAAGATTAAACGTATCGACCCTCCTGAATTCAATTTATTGGTTCTCACAATCACTATCCATACTCGTTCCATTTGCTACTTACTTCGATCCGGACTTTAAGCGAAAAATGCCGGTAATTAACGGATTTCAATTAACACAACTCCATCTTGATATCGTTCTTCTAACATTATGCGCTATCGGATATCTTATAGAAAGAGCGAACATCAAAAGTGAACATGTCAAAACAAAATAAAACTCCAAACATTCAATGCTCCTTAAAAAATATAAGAATAGTAGTCAGTTTTTATTGTATAATACATTTTCTTTGATTTCTATTACCACCGAGAATTCTTGTTACCTCTTCATTGTCATCCTCATGTACTCCGGGTAGTTGATATCTATCTACTTGCTCCACTTGTTGACCACGCAGCCAATCCTCCTCCCTTATCCTGTAGGCATCATTACTAATCACTTGCTTTTCCATCAACTTTCTAACTTCTTGAATCTCTTCAATTAATTCTTTATCACAACCCTCCAATTGGTCTTTAAGAGTCTCCAAATTCTTGGCGATCATCTTGATTGCAGCCGTACGCAAACCGATTGCACCACATACCTCTGCGATGGATACGATATCCACAACATGATCAATGTGCAAGTTTTTTAGTATAACAAACTCTGCTGCTGCCCTCAATTTACCCCAATTGATGCGTGCACCCAGTTCCAACAAAGCCACGCTCATTTCAGGAGCAATCTCATCGGAGAAGTTATCGACGTACATGTATTCTAACAATGTCTTAAATACATCAGGATTAGCGTCTTGGAATTTAACAATCTTTTGACTGGACTCGATCATTCCAGTACTAAACATTGCCTTGAAGAAATCTGAACGGAATCCCAAAACGCACTTGTGAGAATAAACAATGGTACTGGAGTCATCAAGAGAGAATGCGACGTCAGAATAAAAGTCTTTGGCATTAACAAACATGTTCTTTAAATCTCTTATCAAGTCGTCTCTGTTTCCTGTTACATATCTACTAGAAGAGGATACAAACACCATGCCGAACAAAGTCAAGATGGCCTTGAATTCATCTAATTGAGAAAGTGGAACTCTTGTTGAACTATTGGAATAAACAAAATCTAAAAAAGCTTCAAGCAGGTTTTCCGGAATGTATTCAGAGACGTTCAGTTCCATGTCGAGCTCTGGAGTGGAGCCCAAATTTTGTAACAAGCCTCTACATTTTTCAGATCTGGCAGCAAGAATGCACCTATGAACTTTAAAGCTCACAGAACCACTTACAATCGTCACGTCATGATGGTTTGATGATTTTAGAAGGCGTATCAAACCATTCGTTTTGGAAGTAAAACAAAAAACATTGTAACCACCAGAAAAGATTTTTTCGACTTCATAATCTTGTAAAGACGAAATCATAGTTGGCTCCGGAACGTTATTTTTGTGTCCGATACCCACATTACCATGTTTATTATAACCCCATGCATAAGCATGATAAGTGTTTGTTATGATCCCAAAAGAAGACAAAGTGGAGAAGATGGACGACACCTGCAGACCAAATGTATTGACGTGGGTGAGTTTTACAAATCCTGTCACCATGTTACAATTTTCGGAAATGTCTCCCGACAAGTAAACTTCTCCGGCATGATTTAAGAGTAGTGTATGTTTGAGCCCACAAATTACATCCTTCCAATTGTGCCCTTGGTACATTTCAACGGGTTTGGTGTCGGGTATCGCCTGGTCGAGAGCTCCGTAACTAAACACTTTACCACTTCTCGTCAAGATGGCTGCGTGTTTGAAGCCGCAAGATACCTTGACGCAGTATTCAGACGCCAGTGCGTTAATCTAAATTTGATTAGATTTGATGTTTTTGATGAAACTTACCACCTGAGGGAAGCGATGACTGAGACCCCAAGTCAAGACTTCTCCCTTGTCCGTGACGCAAGCAGAGTGACTATCACCCGCTGAAATTTGTACAACGGCATATCTGAACAATTGATCTATTTGTATGGGAACGGGACTAATCTCTCTTGTAGATTCGCTTGTGTGCACCCAGCCGAACTGCCAAACTCTACCATCGGACGTCATGCATAGCGAATGACTTTTTCCGCAGGAGGCATCGATTACCCTTACAGACTCTGTAAACCGGACCAGTGATGGCTCTGTGACAATTAGATCACTCTCAGTTCCGAGTCCCAAAGCTCCATATCTTCCTCTGCCGACGGAGTATAATCTTCCCTCGTCTGTAACTAGTAATGCTATTGATATTAATATCATCTTGAATGTAGTCAAGTACCATGCCAAAGAGAAACAGACACCTTCTTGACATTCAATTCACTCATCACAGGAACTTCAATTGGTAGAGTTTCGTCCGTGAGCTTACCAGTGCACATGCCACCGAAGCCACCAAATCCAAATGCAAACATTTCTGTTGTCTTTTGTTCACCCGAAGTTCATCAATTATATTAATCAACCAATCCATTACAACAGCATTCAATTGGAGTTCCAACATGAACATTGACAAGGTCGAGATTCTATTATAGTCTTTGCGCACACATCAGCAATATGAAATAGTATGCACAATGATACAATGAGATATTTTTAATCAAAAGTATTGGGTCAATTATAGTGAAATTATACCTCAATTTGCGTTGAGGAGCGACTATTTCTAGAGAGATATTAAAACAGACTTTTCAATTAAATGTTTGTTGTTTATTCTTTTCTTAAATGTTTATTTTTATTGTTTATTTTGTTAGTAGATCTAGCTTAAGTGGTCTGTACATATTTCTCTTTTGTCTTCTCAGCATTTGTTTTACTGTACTAATGTCGCGATCGCTGAATGATTTTGTGAAGTGGATACGAATAGTTTCATCTTTGGCACTAACTGTGTCATCTTTTTCCGCTTAGGCGCCGATTTGCTCGTTTGAGTTCCCACAATGTTGAATGCTTGTTCGTCTTTTATGGTGTGCTGGTACTTTGGGGTGTCTAGGTATGGGTTAAGGATATCTGGTACGGTGTCTTCATGGAAGTTGTTCTCAACGTCCTCATCATAATCAATATTGAACATGTTCGTGTTTGTTGAAATATTTAAAGGAACATCCCGGAATTAATTTATAGTTATCTGATTCGTGTCCTGGTTTGAACCTTCAGCGTTTATTACAAAATAATTTGAAGCTTCAAAATATCAGATGGAAGCAAGACATTGACTCCTACTTTTATGGTCGTAGGAACACAAGGAATTAATCTGACATTCGCTATAGTTCCAACCGTTATGACTTTATCTCGTAACATATTCGTTCACTTGTTGAACCAATAGGCTTCAATTTATTAGACTATACAACAATACATTAAATTTCAACACTTGATTCTTCGGCACATCGTAACATTTTCAAACTATAAGTTTATACACCAACTTAACCAATCTCATGTTCAACACACATCAACTATCGAGTATAAGAATAAACACGAGCAACGAAAACAGTAAATTTAGACGCCCGCTGAATATATAATGCTATTTACTGAACTTTGGACATTTAGTCCCTATTATAAAATCTACCTGAGTATCCTCTGCTTCTTGCATTCAGACTTGGAGGTTCATACTCACGTGAATATGAATCTTCAAACTCTGGTTCGTTCGGTTGTTGGTCATATTCAGTTGCTGGACTTTGGAATCGTGGCGTAATGTTGGCCACATTGGCCAACTGTTGGAGTTGTGGCGGTACTCTATTCATGATGGGGCTGATGATTCGTCCCATTCTTCGTTGGAATCTTCGAAGTCCGGGAATCTGTTGTCCTTTGTCTTGAGAATAATTATTATATACATTGTTCGCAAATTCCTTGGCCTTGTTCTTTACCATCTCCCTTACTTTCTTCTTGATTACTTTACTATTTAATTCCCTCTTGAGGTGGTTCTTGAATGACCTTCTGACTCTTCCTCTTGCCTCCTGGAAAGCTCTCCTCTTTGCATTCTTTAGTGTCCTTCTCGTGACATTCTTGATGCCTCTACGCGAAAACTTGAAGGCTCCTTTCTTTCCAAATCTGAGCGCGCTCTTTCCACCGAACTTGGCTCCTGACTTGACTCCAGCTTTTACACCACTCCTGACTCCTGATTTGATTCCGGCTTTGATGCCTGCTTTAATACCAGCCTTCATTCCGGCTTTCATTCCGGCTTTAACACCTGTCTTTACTGCATACTTTAACGCTTGCTTTGTGGCAGTTACTGCAACTGTTTTACCCATACTAGCGGCGAGTGCTCCAGGGTTGGGTATTGGGATCATAGATGCGACGTCTCCAATATCTTCAGCCAGTGCGATGGATGCCTTTAAAGGATTTTTTTTGAAATCTCTAACCTGTTGCTTCCAACCATTAAACGTTCCGTATTTGTTGCCCAACCTATTGATCATTGTTTGAGGGTTCATGTCATTTAAAGCGGCACCAACATATGGTATCTTATCTTTTGCTACCTGGCCTGCTACGTTTAATCCTACATAAAGTGGATTTGCAAACTGCTGTAGTTCATTAAACCCTTTATATGGATTTTTAAGGTAATTTAGCCAGGTATCTTTATTTTTCAAACCGAGAGCCAAGTTCTTGTATCTATTATAGTAAAGTTTTTCCGTAATGTACAGCTACTCCTGCAACTGGATTTCACCTACATGCTTCAGAATGTTTTTATGAATATTTGCGTCTTTGAGTGTTTTGATGGACTTCTTTGCTACCCTTTCAACTTTTCTACCCAAATCTTTCATTTTGCCGCCGACACCTTTAATAACATTCTTTTTGAAACCTTGTACAATCTTCTTATTAAAACCACGCTTAACCTTATTTCCAAAATTTTTGAACTTTCTTCTCAACTTTTTGATAAATAGTGCATTGGCCTCTGCATCTGCATAGTTAAAGATCAAGATAAATATGATCGCACAGATGAATAGTAGACGTTTGTTCATGATCAATAGTCTAATTTTAACCTCTGTATTGACCTTTTGCGGTGATTGTAAAGAAGTCAAGAAAATTTGAAAACCAATTTCCAGGTTTTAATTTCGAGGAGCTAGCAATGTACGATGGAAAGCTATCATTGAATTGGTATTGATATTAGTTTACCTGGTTATTTAAGCATGGATGTGGACAAGCACTTCTCTAACAAAATACCTGTTAAGAAGACACTCTATGGATGTCTTATTTATTAGTATGTCTCTAATAGATAAATTTATTAGTATGTCGCGTGCTAGGCTATTAGTGACGTCAAGTCCTTGAAATTCGTCTTCTATTGCAGTGTCGATAATTACTAGCTTTTTGACGGGCATTGCATTTTCTTGCTCACTAGAAATTTTATAGAAGCTGTGAAGTACATCAACTATCATGTCGTTGTTTTCGTCAGTTGGTTAGTGGTTGGCGCTACTTGATATGGTAGGAGGAGGCTGTTGCACTATAGAAGGAATTTAAAAATATCCGCCGGCGGATTTATTAAATGAATAAAGATTCGATTTTTTAACACTGTGCAAAGCCGCCAGCATTGGGAAACTGAGGTGGTTATTGTTTACTAACATCATTGTGTAGGTCATGCGTAAAACAGGCAATATTTATCAGAAAAAAAGGCATTTCACCGAAGCGGAAGAAAATAAAGATAGAAATGAGGATGAAAAATTGAAGAATAAACAGTGGTGGGATAATGCAAAACGGTTTCTAATACACCCGCAACTCTATATTTACCAATGTTGTAGCAAATTTAACCGCGTTACATAACAAAACAAGAAGAGGCAATGACGGCACAAGAGGAGCAAGAAGAGCCTGGTGCAGTTGCAGACAGTAATACTTCCTGCCTCTCGATACAGAACGAAGTCGAAGAACCTTCGCCGAAAGATATAAAGGACGTGGTGTCATCCACTACAACAGACACCGACCAAGGCCAGCGTATACATACAGAAAAAGAAGATTATGCTCCTATATGGGGGTATTTTGTTTTCTACCTGTTCGGTGTTGGGGTTGTCATGTCATATTTTACATTCATTTTGTGCCTTGATTTTTATAGAAAGTAAGTCAGTTGCATTTATATACTTACATTTAGTGTTTTTATAGATTTTGCGTATTTATCTATCGTGTTTAACATTGGGTTTAATTGTGGCGGATGGGTGACTTCTACATTTTTTGCCCTTCCACTTCAGAGCATAATAAGGTCCCATATATTGATGGTTTTGTTTTTTTGTATAAACATTTTTTGCCTTGTGGTGGCCATTGTATTAAATTATTGTTGCACATTGGACACCGTAAGCGTCATCGGACCACCAAATCGCTTGATAATGAGTCTCTTGTGCATAGACCTCTGCGTGCTTGGTATTTCGTATGGTGTGTGCTCCTCCTGTTTATTTAGCGTTGTGGGGCCCATAAGTCCAAAATACACTTCTGCAGTCATGGCAGGTATAGGGTCTGCCGGTATATTGGTTTCCATTATCAGATTGATTAGCAAAGCTATCGCGTCTGTTGTACCAAGGACATTGTATGTACAAATGATTGCAGCAAATTGTTTTTTTTCGATAGCCGTCATCATACAAGTATGCTGCCTAATTGCATCGGCATGCTTGATTAAGATGCCATTTACCATCAAATCCATACCAAGGAAGCCAAGAAACAAAAAAGAATTGGAAGAGGTGGATTCATTGGAACAGAGTGGACCAGTTCCAAAAGAACCTTTCTCCGACAAAATAAAAGCGTGGTTTCAAGTTGTTGGTGCCTGCGCACTTCCTGGGAGTTATGTACTTTATACCTTCACGATAACATATTGCATGTATCCAGGGATTATCACTGGCTACAAAAGTAACATGAATGAATATTTTCAAGCCAGTGGCTTCTTCTCCGCCACAACTCTTGCGTGCTACAGCTTGGGAGATTTTATTGGACGCTTGATTTCAGTGTTCAGGAAGCTCCATATCATACCCGTAAAGTGGTTATGGACTGTTCTATTGTGGCGCATACTTTTCATTCCTCTTCTCATAGTGTACCTGAGGTATAACTTGACTATTTACGATCCCCTGAAGATTTTGGCAGCCTTCTTCTTTAGTTTGCTTGGAGGATACTTTGGATCGATTTCAATGATGATGGGGTCAGGTATGGTCAAAGGAAGAAGATATGCGGGGAGTGCAATGACATTTTGGTTAAATAGCGGAGTTGCACTTGGAGCCATTATAGGAGCGCCTATAGGATATGCATGTAGTCTAATGAATCAATCATAAAATGTAAAATTTATTCATTAGTATTTTCAATTACACTTCCCTTTACTGCATTTCCGAGTATACTTTTTAGGTCCGGAGTGGGCTCGGTTGATGTCTCGCCACCTCGCTCCTTCAACAAGTTTTTGAGTGTTACCAGTTCCTCCTCATCGCCAGTCATGTTGTTATTGTTGAGTTGTATTTCGTTTATCACACCATTTTCAGAGTTTTGAATACCAGCAATTAAGTGTGACACGCCCTTCTCGCTAATGGAATTCTCGTTCAGAATCAACTTTTTCAGTTTGGACAAACCGTTGTGTTGACGCTCAAACGCCGATGCAATTACTTTGCAAGCATCGTCCCCAACCTCACAACCTGTCAAGTCCAAGTACTCAAAGCGGTCTTCTGACACTAACACTCTAATGTTTTCCGAGTTCATCTCCCACTTTGTTAAAGATAACTGGGTGATGTGTGTCTGCTTGCTCATGAGCTCGGCAAATCCCTTCGCTATGGCTGGAGTGATGGCGAAACCTCCTATGGTGAGACGATTTAGTTTGCATTTATTGGGTTCGCCAGACCCGGTCTCTGAAGCTAACAATGTTGTTCGGAGAGTGTCTAGGTTACTTTGGTCAAAAGGATTATAGCTGTCCAATGTGATGATCAATTCCCCGATAATGTCGCAATACATCAAACTACTAAAGATCCGATTAATCCCGTTGCTCTCAAATTTGGCTCTCCGAAATCCAAGGGAGAGCGACTGCTGCACCCTCACCCGTATTGTATCTGTATGGTAACTTTTGAAAAAGATGGCCGCATTCTTGGCGACCTCGTCACTTAGAATATCTGGTCCTGTGACGTGAAGTCTAGTAACGGATGTGTTGTTGGAGGATGTGAGCACTTGAATAATGTCAGTAATACCTTGAGCATCTTTTTAAAGTTAGTATGAGCTGTAAATTAATCACTCACCAATATCGTCGGATTCATCAAACTCGATAGCTTTAACTAAATTCTTACCAATACCCTTCTTTATCTTGCTCACCTTATCTCCCATAGTTAACAACTCTGTTTCGGTCCTGACATGTGACAGTAGACGTTCATTTTGTTGTAATCATTGGTCCCATCAATCTTCAACATTCCCCGCGAACGAAAAAATAGGAGTTACCCGACGTCGTGTAGAAATCAACACAATCACACAGTACAGACATATAACAACATATCTAGTACCCAAATTTTTATTTATTACAAACCGAGGATTTGATTCTTCTTTGTTTCAAACTCTTCGAACGTCAAAATACCAGCGTCCCTTAGTTCAGCCAACTTTTCTAAATCATCAAAGCTATTTTCATCAACAGTTGCAGTGCTGGTAAAAGTAATATTTTGGGTAGTCGGTCCAGGCGAAGTTGGTTGTTGGACAACCTTAACAATGTTGTTGTGGATACTTTTGCCTTGATCATAGGCAATTGATCCACTCATTTGTTGAGTTGTGGCTCCGCGAACACCAGTATCTTTTGTTTTGACAACTTCGCGGGAGGCATTTAGGCCTGTGGCGTGCTTGAATGACCCCTATATTGTGTTAAAAGAGAAAAGTAAAAAGTCATCGCTCTCACCTCGTATTGCAAGCCAACCGTGTTGCTTGAACGTCTTAATTGGTCTTCTGTAAATTGTATGTTCTGTTTCTCTGCCATTTTAACACCTAAACAGGGCCCTGTGTAGCCGGGTTGCTTCTGAACAACTCCACCAAAGTTGAACAATGCTTGAATCACTTGAGGGATGTTCTTTCCTTCAAATAGATCGACAGTTTGGAAAGAGTCGTGTGGCTTGAGACCCATGTTGGCGGCTGCTTTTAGAAAGTAGCCCACATTTTCCATTTGCATGAAGTTCAATTTTGAATTGTTCACTTTTGGTACAGAACCTGGTTTAATAGCGTTTGCCAACTTGCACAATAGCAGTCCATCCTTGAGACTGTCCTGGAAGTCATCATTTTTAAAACTCTCTCCTGTTACTGCTTCGATCCAGTATCTCACATTGCCCTCTTTTTCTTTATCATATTTGGCCATTTTTTTTGCTTCAAGTTCCAAGTCCATTCCGTAGATTGGGATGCCATCCTTGTTTGTCGCAACTTGTGAAGGGTCGTATTGAACGTATGAACTCATGTTGTTATAATGAGAATAAAGAATCCATCACGACTCCTTTTATATTGTCTATTTAATTGCAAAAAGGCTTTACATCATACAATGTCTCTTCAGCAGCCATCATCACTATAAACAAACATCTATGTCCCAAAATAGGACAATGGTCTGATTGTAATTTCAGGCAACCCGTTGAATGTTACATTGGTCAAAAAGCAAGTACGAAATATAACAAAGTATTAAACAAAAAGAATTTATATGGAAATTGCTATGAAGGAGCTTGGTTGTTTGCAAAAGGGCTTAAATATATGAATTACTTCACCACATCTAAAAACAAACGTTCATGCCCCAGAATAGGACATACTCGTATGTTGATCATCAGTGATCTATAGGATCAAACAGAATTAAGAACTGTTCACTTAAAAATTATGTAGCAAGAAAAGTGAGTATGGCAACATGATGTGTGGGATCATCTCTATAAATAGATAAGGTTGTTGTTTAGGAAAGTCCTCAGAGTGTTCAATGATGCCATATCAGATAATATATGTAGTCGTTGGACTGCCACAGATGATAGGTGAAATATATAAAGGTGTTTACTTTCATCAGAATTTTATTATTAGAAAGAATAAAATGTCGAAGAACAATATAAGTTCGGTAGCACCGATAGATGTGGTGTCACTCGTCTCAATGGCTGCTCTATCTATGGGTTTTAACCTAATGGGAAGGATAGTAAACAACAAACTAATGGTGCTCATGTCGACACCAATACCCTGCGTAGTTTTTATGCTGCTTTCTAGAGTTTGGACATTTCATGAGCCAGTAAGATACCAAGGAAATACTTACACCAATCTTGTGGGAGTAGGACTCCTAATATCTAGTCTCTCTGATGTGCTAATGAGTTTAGAGGTAGAAGAGTATAACGACACACTATTTGTAGTGGCGGTGTGTATGTTTTGTCTAGTGCAAATACTGTATGGTTCAGCTTTCACATTCTGTGCTCCTTATGTACATGAGGATGGCACTGAACAAAAAGGTATTATAGAGCTGAGATTGAGCAGATGCATACCGTTTGTAATATACTGCATAATGAGCTGGACAGTTGTGATGGTGGGTAGGAGCCTTGACCCAAAATCTACCTTGGTTCTGGTGTATATCACATTGCAGTGTATAACCACATGGAGGGCAAGTGCAAGAGTGGGAACAATACCTGGGAATGCTATAATGCAGCTGTTTGCGCTGACTGGTATGATATTGTTCACTTTGTGTGACACTATGATCGCCTTGCATATATTTGCTTACCCGAAAACAAACACTTTGGTAGTCATAGATATGTCAGTTTATTGGGTAGGACAGTTGTTTGTAGCTTTGTCCTGTAATGAACATCTCAACATTAGCGAAGTTGTTCATTACTCTGCAGCATGTTGCCGTTATGAATTGCAGCAGGAGAAAAAGTTCGAATACACACCTGAATTAATGTCTCCATATCCTGGTGCGTGCCCGGACAGTCCAATGATGTATACAACAGCATCGTTCAAACAAATTGTATAGTTAATTAAACAAACATTATTTAGAATAACCTTGTTTGCAAGAAGTTCTTGTTTCATGTTAATACAATTGAATGTTGATTGTTTAGATAATAGGTACAATTCGGTTTTTGTTTCTGATAAAATTTTATTGTTCGAAGAATAAAAAAGAAGAGTCTTACTTCCATTAACAATGAATCTAAACAGCGTTAACCCAATAGACTATTGGTTGTTTGTTTCTGTTTCAAACAAGGGTTGTGAAAAGCATTAGAACAAGATTTTAGGATGAAGCCAAATCAACTTCTTCCCTAACTTTTGAATCATAGTATTCGCCCACAAATAGATTTTTTACACTGCATTTGCCCCGTATGGTAAAATTATTTTTACAACCCGATAGAAAGATGTTACTGATTGGTGATATATTAGAGAAGCATAGTGCGCGCAAGCTACTCACACTCACACCAGAGAATAGTCTTGCCGATGGTCTTGAGATGATGACACGATACAACATCCATCATCTCCCAATCATTGAACCAGGAAGCAACAAAGATGGTTCCAACGGTAATTTGGCAGGCATAATATCAGATAGAGATCTAAGACTTAACACCCACTCCCCGCTGCTCTACGAGGGAGCGGAGCCACACAGCCCAAGACATAAAAAGGTGGATTCACTTGAGCAGGGCATCAAGGACATGCGTAAGATTGCACGTTTAATATGAATTAACGCAACACAGTGGAGACACTCCAGCGCCATCGCATTGGTGAGATTATGACAAAAAGAGTAATAACATTAAAAGAAGATGACACTGCACTCAGAGCTGTAACCTTGATGAAAGAGGCAGATATTAGTGCTATTGTTATTGTTAAGAATGAAAATCAAGTGCAGGACATTGTAACTAGATCAGACTTGATGGACGTGTTACTTGATTTTCTTAAAAAATAAATATTATTCTTC